>PVKS010003759.1:0-100309 GCA_004027875.1 Aplodontia rufa | reverse complement strand
TGGTCATGATCCAGACAAGGAAAAAATCAGACACCAAGTCAAAGAAAAGATTGGATCAGAAGAATGATTTTGTTTTTGGGGGGTCCTATTTGTGTTTTTTTCCTTGTCATTTTTGACTTAACAACAGGAGAAAAGAGAGAAAGAAATGTGCAGTGAGAGGTGGGAAGGGTAATGGAAAATGTGATGGCCATCCAAAGGAACTTACTACTGAACTCCAACTGATTCCATCAGAATGAACAAACTGGGTACCACTGAAAATACAAAGTTAACAAAAAAAAAAAAAAAAAAAAAAAAAAAACAATCCCTAAAATGGTGGGAGGGACAATTACAGAGGGAAATCCTTAAAGCAAAATAATACTACAAAAACTATATGGAATAGCAAAGTAAAAAGTTATTTTTATTTCTCCTGCTAACGCTAAAAGCTGTGGCTTGTAAAAGCTGTTACAATGAGCTGTGTGGGTATAACGGAGATTTCAAAGCATTAATATGTTTAGGGGTTTTCATTCGACATTTTCCAACAACACGTTTAACCGTATCAGGGTTTTTATTTTCTTTTTTTTTTTTTCTGGAATGAATACATAATTCCTTCTCAAATCAGGATTAAGTTCAAGTCGGAGAATTTTAAAGATAACCTATGGTCGACAACGTGGATTGGGGCTGCACTGATGATTAACTCGGAGCTAGTTAACGAATTTTCATTATTACCGGAGCTAGATATTTCACAACCCTTCTTTTATGTCAACAGGGACTAAATGTGCAGAAATAACCAAACAGAGTGATTAAAGAGTGTCAGTGATTACTGTCACAGCACTTCCTAGTGGGGCATGATTCTTGTTTTTCTTATCCTAGATTCAGTGGCTTTTGTTTTAAGGGCTTGAATTTGATGGAAAAAGAATTATACCTTTAGTCCACTAGAGTGTGTTTCCAGAGCTAATGCTACCCAGCCACGGCGGGTCTTGACAGACTACCTGAGTGGGGACAGAGGGGACCCTGGTTCTCTCCTTGATTTCAAGCTCAGTATATCCCAGAAATAAAATGAAACATCTGTATCCTCAGCAAGGACCATGAACACATCAAAAGACATCTCCAGGTACCCACAAAACGAGTCTGATTTGTTCCTATAATTTCCAATGCTTCCCTCCTGCGTTGAGGGTCAGAATCCATCCCTTTGGGAACTATGACACTGAAGACATAAAGATGTTCCAATGTACATTTTCATTCCTGCTGGGGTCGAAACCTCCTCTTGTTTTCTTGGGATGAAGTTGACATTACTCTGCAACAGTGCAGATTCATCTTTACCGCTTTTGCAGCTACAACAATTAGATTATTTCCCCAAGCACGCAGACAGTCTCACCAGCAACCCAGAAGCAGCAGGAGGCATCTTACAGGAACAGGAGGGATGCTCAAAAGGAAAATGACTTTTGCAATACAAAGGGGTGATTGAGATTAGGAGAGAGAGTGAAATGGCTAGGGAGTTAGGACAATGGATCCCATTGGACCACACCTGGAAGCTCACAGAGTGAGAGAGTAAAGGACTCGCTCAGGGCTTTCACAGGCAAGGACCATGAGGCTCACCTGTGGAGCAACTCCTTTGTCCAGAGGCTGGGAAACTGAAAGTGGGGTTGGACACTGATGGGAACTAGGAAAGATTTGCTATCTGATTTACGTAGAGTTTAACCAATGATCTTGGTGCTTTTCTCAATGCCTCCTTTACATAAATCTTAATCAAAGCTCATACCCAAAACCAATATAAACCCAGGCCTAACACACTAAGATGGTGTCCTGCTTCCAGGTGCCCCTCCACATTGCGGAGACTCTGTTCTCCTTGCTTAAATAAATCTTACTCCTTTTACTCATCCCTTCTGTGGTTGTCTATGGATTTTATCCTTTCAAATTCAGGACACAAGAGCCCAGAAGCAGACTGGTGAATTACAGGGGTGTGCTTCCACACCAAGAGCTGTGATACACTGCTCAACAATATTGGGGGGAAACTCAGCTCTTAGCTGGGGAGCTGCTAACACTATTTCAACAGCAGAAATCTGCAGCCAGCCCAAATTCCCAGTTTTAACTGGGAATAGTCGCAAACACTAGAAACAGGCTATTGTGGTCGCAGAGATCTTCAGTGAGCCCAAACTCCATTCGCCAGTGGGACCACAGAATCAGGCCTCTTCCCAAAACCCCTGCAAAAGAATGCCACTGGGAAGCCATAGAAGCTTCCCCAAACAAGCTGAGCTCCAACGAAGAAAAAGCAGCACCCAGGAGAAGGATACCCGGGTGCTGAAAGATTATCCCAACCAATACAAGAACATTTCACACTTAGGTTTTTTTGTTTTTGTTTTTTAAGAGAGAGAGGGACAGTGAAAGAGAGAGAGAAAAAAGAGAATCTATCTTATTTAGTTTTTCATGTGGCTTTCGTTGCTCAAATACTTCATTGTGTACATGGTGCTGGGGTTTGAACCCGCGTACACGTGCATGCCAGGCAAGTGCCCTAACCGCTAAGCCACCACTCCAGCCCCTCACACTTAGTTTTAGAGGTAAGAAAATATTCTGGAAACAGCAATTAGAAAAATGTTCTGGAAACAACTAGCACCCAGAGACCTACACGAAGGCCATGTCAATGACTGACAGCCATCACACCGTGCAGCAGGACAAAAGGAAGAGATGCACACACGATCAGATGAGGAGCAAGCCAGGGCGGCGGCCCTCCACCCCGCAAGGGTGCCACCACACTCAGACTCAGCTGAGAGCCTGATTATGTTCAGTAACCCTTATTGATACAAATGTTTTTCCTTTTCAACTCCCCTTGAAGCAGCACATATAAATCAGCTACTATGAAGATGATCGTTTCTTTAGAGAAAAACAGCTTTTAAAGAGCCTTCATTATTTCTTTGTTCCTGTTAAAAGAAATAAGCTTTGTTGCACACCAACGAACACTGTGTGTAAAATGACCTTCTGCCTGAAAGCAGCACAGATTGCGTCTGCTTTAAAAACAGCAAACATTTCAAAGTGGATTAGAAAAGCTCATCTATAAGGTTTCCAGAGAAATAGGTAACAGAACAAAAGAGCAAACACACCTCGTGTGTACGGGGAGCTCACTCCCCTCCCTGCACTCCTCCCGCTTCCTGTCTCCTTCAGATGCCAGAAGGCTACACAGGCCTTTTACAAGACAAAATAAGCCGGCAATTTACATCCCGAGACACAATCACAATCAATAATGAATTATCTTTGTTTCCACATGAGATACCTGTTATCAAGTGGAGGCTGATTAAATTAATACCTGTTATCAACGTGGACGGACAGTTTCCAAACTAAAGTCATCTCATGCTGCATCGAAGGATCCATGTGCTAAAGTGTGACATTTTGCAACGAGGTTGAAGGTGGAACCAGCCAAGCTCTGCTCAGAAGCCTGCTCAAGGGTCCAGGCAACAACAGTGAGGGGGCAGGAGGGAAGAGAAGTCTGCCTCATATTGCAGCCCAAGCATTTTAAAGAATGCCCTCAGCTTGTAGCCCCTCTGGGAATGTTTTAGAGTTCATCATCAAAATCAAGGAAATTTAGGCACAAAACTGGAAAGATCCTCTCAGGACACCAATTTGGAGATAACAGGTATATCTTTTGTGGACAAAGGAATGGTCTTTAACTTCCCAAAGGAATAGTTCAGGATGAACAGGGACAACGACAGTCCTTGACTTTAAGGATCAACATTTGTTTTCTGCAATGAGAAGAAACCACCCACCCCTAAGTGCACTGACTATAGTGATTCAAATTCTACTCCAGCCCTTCATTTCAACCTTTCCTGGGTAGGTTGGAACCCCCAATGGCAGAACACTGAAGCTATTGCCCAGCTGGCCAAGGAAGCCGGAACATCTGCCCCAGAAGAGAGAAGTCTGGCCAAGATATTAGAGTCAGTGAGAAATCTGTTATAGAGTGTTCTTTCCTGGTAGTACCATCCTTTTTCTATCACTCTGTTCAATTTAGTCGAACAAGGATTTGTTGAGAAACTATTAGGTCACCAGAACATCACCCAAGAAATTAGTTTCCTGTCTCATGGCCTCCAATCGACTTGTTAACAGGCCTCAGAACCCAAGGGCAAAGTATTATGTATGGTTTGAATCTGAGGTGTCCCCGCAATCTCAGGAGAAAATGTAACAATGAGAGATGAAATGATTAGTTTATGAGAGCTGTAAGCTAATCAGCGGATTGATCCATTTGATGGATTAATAATTTGTACTGTGTAGAAACCGTGGGCAGGTAGGGTGTGGCTGGAGGAAGCAGATCACTGGGGGGCATGCCTTTGGGGTTTATATTTTGTCACTGGCCCCTGGCCCCTCTCTCTACTTGCCATCTATCATGAGCTGAGCAGTCTTCCTCCACCATGCCTTCCTGCCATGATGTTCTGCCTCATCTAAGGCCCAGAGCAATGGAGCCAGCTGCCCACGAACTGAACCTCTGAAACTGTAACTCCAAACAAGCTTTTCCTCCTCTCAGGTGTCCTGGTCAGGTATTTTGGTCACAACAACAAAGAGTTGACTAATACACAAGGATTTGAATCCAGGTCTTTCTACTCACTAGCTGCTTGGCACTGGGCAAATCTTCATTTTCCTGAGGTTTATCTTTCTTCCCTGATGAACTAAATCCCATCTTGAGTCTGTACCTCAGGATGAGAACTTGAGAACATGCACAGACCACTTCTGAAGGGATTCTGATGTAGGCAAGCTATACCATTAACACAGGCTGGACACATCTGTGCTTTTCCACAATGTAGGAACTCATCGAATGACAACAAATTCACAAGCTTCATCACTTTCATTGGCTTGTATCACCAAACTACTCATGGTTCACTTGGTGTCCTGACTAAGGCAATGACTGTTTCTCTTATTCCATTTTGATCTTAATTATTAATATCTGTAACACTCAAGTCACACATCACAGTCTATGCAATGATATATCGGCTATGGAAAGGCTGAGAAAGGTTAAGGGAGCCGTAGGGTTTCAAGAGGTCACCAGAGCAAAAGCAAAGGGCACATATAAATGCAAAGAGTTACCGCAGGAGGTCAAATTAGAGCAGTAGCCAGGTGAAGAACTTGTTCTGGATGCAGAGCTATCCAGGAGAGGAAGTTATCCTAGGCCAAGGTCCTCACTGAGGCAGTTTCAAAGTGGGCCACATAAAGGCAAGAGATTGAGCTGCAGCCCCAGGGACAGAGGCAGGAGTTTCCTAGCCTGTGGACTTCCTGACTCATTCACCCGATGGTCTGATCACGGGTTGATGCACGTCTTACTCAGCATGGAGTAGCTCATGGCAAGTTGCTGCTTTCTAGAATGGAGTAACTCAGGGGGAGGCACAGCCTGAACCCTGCTGTTCTCCACATCATGGAGTAACTCAGAGCAGGGCCCAGCCTGCTCCCCACAGATTCCACTCATGAAGATGCCATCAACATGGGGCAGGGCAAGAGACAAGATTCCCCAGCATAAAACAGCTTGACCAAAACCAGCAACCTTCACGGAGTCTGTGCCTCCCACCATGGTTGGCTCTCACAGGAGGAGAACCTGGAGCAACTCCCAAGTTCACCATCACTTGGAGGTGCTGCGAAAGTCAATTCCGCTGCCAGGAAAAGGACTTCAAACCTCACGTTCAGAAACACAAGGCTGTGCACCTGCTCCTTAAGAACTGCTTTGCAGAATCCACTGCTTCCTTTTGCAGCTTCACTGGTAAAATCTGTGACCAGTGAGGCTGAAAATGGAAGGAGGCAAAGGCCTTTTTTAAAAGCTTTGACTGATGTTCTCAGAATGGCACAAACACAGAAATTAAGCTGTTTGCCAAAGCAAGCTCCTTTGACAGATGGCACCTGGGAGACACTGGACAGGCAGCTCCTAGCCCCTGGGCCCCAACCATGGCCAGAGAAGGAAAATGTCCTCTCTCCCGGAAAATGGAGGATGCGGAACTACATGCATGTCCACACAGACTTCGCCTTCAAAAGACGGATTTTTATATGAATTCAATGCAGGGGGACAAAGCTATTCCTTTTAGTTCTTTCCTTCTACCCATCCATGCACATGTTTACCAGGACAACTCCAGTTGGGACGGAACATATTGTGTGAGTTCAGAGAAGAGACTCTGGGGTCAAGGCAATCTGAGTTGGATCCTGGATCTGGCATCTTCGTGATAGTATTCTCAGCCAGAATTCTTGGCACAGAGTGAATGTTCATTTTTTTTCTCAGCTCTTGTGGCCACCACTGCTGCTGACAGAAATGATGATGATGATTAATTATGCAAGAAGAAATAGAGCTAGGGGCTCAGGCTTTGAAGACGATGGTGTGTAAATACTTCAAGCAGACCCTGGCATGGTGTGTGACGGGAGGGCCACACAAGGTGTGAGCAGCCAGCAATGACTGGATCTCCCACTTCTTATCCTGTGCACCAACTTGTTTTGTGGGCTTCAGCTGGTGGGTCTAGGCTGACCACCCCATTAAGGGAAGCTCCAATGGAATCTCAGCTTTATGCACAGGGAACCCAAATACTGAAGAGGCTCAGGCACTGTTAAAACTCAAAGCAGAGAGCTCCACAGAGCATGGCACGCCACTGTGAGAGGCTTTTGTAAAGGATGTGACATTAAACCAGAGTTATAGGATAAGTGGAAATCCATCAGGTGGCCAAGATGGAGGGACAGTAGCAAAGGCTCCAAGGTGGGAGCCCACCGGGTCTGTAGAGCAGCAGGGAAAGATGGCAGGGAGAAAAGATGGAGACAGATGCAGGAGTAGCAGGGAGGTGGTGGGTGCAGGTGATGATGAGTCAGGCCGGAAAGCACCAGGCCTGTGCCTAGACAGAGGTCTCATTGCATACAAGCAAGGTGATCAAACCTGAACTTGACTTACTCTTCAAAATCAACCTGGTACCAGTACTGAAATAGAGAGACTGAAGTAGAGAGGCCACTTCCTTCAGTGCCATTTATTCCACAAACATCTCAGAGCATCCATGATTATTTCTGTGATCTCTCTCCTAAATATGTCTCATGTTCCTCTCCTTTTGTGGTCATCTCCCCTGCTGAAAGTCCAAGTCAGAGCCATAGCCCTCTCTCCCCTGGACAGCCCTACTGTCCTGACAGGTCTACAATTTCTGCTCAGCATAATGCCGTCCATTCTCAACATGGTTGCCAGAGGGAGCCTTTTAAGAATATTTCTAAGAAGCTGACATGGTGGCACACCTGTAATCCCAGTGGTGCTGGAGACTGAGGCAGGAGGATTGCCAGTTCAAAGCCAGCCTCAGCCACTTAGCAAGGCCCTAGGCAACATAGTGAGACCCTGTCTCAAAACAAAACATAAAAATGGTCTGGGGATGTGGCTCAGTGGTTAAGCACCACTGGGTTCAATTCCTGATATAGGAGTGTGTGTGTGAGACAGAGAGAGAGAGAAAGGAAGCACTGGAAATCTATTTAGAAGGGCTGGAAGCGTGCGAACTACCTGCGCTGGCTCGGGTGAGATTCTTGAGAGACCTGCAGGCTGAAAAGGTGAGAGGCCAATACTCTCCAGCTGAAGCTGGCAGGTATCATCCATCCAGGTGCCCTCCTGATGGTTACCTGCTGCTGCTGACAGCTGGGGCCATTGGCAGCAGCCCCGCTGTGACTCCAGCACTCCCTGAATCTGTGAACTCAGGTAGCAGTTTCCGCTGGCCTTCACTCCCTCAGCTCTTTCAACCATGCAAGGGATCTTTACCCCCTCTATTAAATCCCTGCATATCATCTGGAACTCACAAAGGGTTATTTGCTTTCTGATCACACTTGCCAGAGAGGGCCAGGAGATAGCTGTAAGAACCATCTGATGGCAGAGGTAGGGGTGGGAGCCCAAGAGTAGAGTGCTGTGTAAGTGGGAGGAGGGATGCAAGTTTGGGACAATAGATCCAGACCCCTGTAATAAGGAAGGAAAGCAAAGAAAAGGAGAGGGAAGAAGAAAGTGGTGAGGGAGAAAGAACAGGGAGGAAGAAGAAAAGAAGGGGAAAAGCAGAAGACGAAGCATGAGAGAGAGAGATCAGGGCTCGCAGGAGAACACTGAATGCAACGGGAGGGGAGGCTTTAAAATAAAAACACGCTCATGGCCTTAAAAGCAATAACAACTGCCCTGGAAGCTCAGGGAAACTGCTGGGCCCTTTCCAGGGGTCACAAAGCCGTTGAGCCCAGGCCTCCAATGCACAGAGCCTTAAACTTGAAGACTCTCCACTTCATCTCCTGAAGCGATTAAACCTAAGCCACAGAAACAGCTGGAAGTGGATGCTGTTTAAAGCTGCATCTCCTTCCTGGGCCTCAAAGCTAGCGGAATATCCTAATCTCTTTTTACTGTATCCTCTTATTTTCTTGGGAAGAGTCCAATTTTATGTTATAAATCATTTATTAAAAAGTACTAATTTGCTAAATGAAAATATTGAACATTGATCCCAATGGTCAACTAAGTTTCATCATTTCCTCACTGCATAACAAACCAGGAGCCTTGAAAAAACGTAGTCTGGTTCACTTCTCTGTTTTTTATTTTTGAGAGAGAGGAGAGAGAGTGTCAATTTTATTTACTTTTTTCATCTGGGCTTTGTTTATTGGACATTTAGTTGTGTACGTGCTGCTGGGGTTCAAACCTGGGTCCTTGTGCACGTCAGGGAAGCACTGCAACCACTGAGCCACCATGCCAGGCCTCTGCTCTCGACTTTTGAAGGGTCCTGGGTGATACAGTCCAACTGGGTTTTACTCTCTAAGGTTAAGTTAAGCCATATGCACTTAAATGTGAGCTATTTCAAATGAAATCAAGAATGAATAATGAAAAATATTCATTCTCATGATCTTGATCCCCAAATATTTCACACAATTCTTTTGCTTTACTTAATACCATATTGGTGACTGCAGGATCCTCAGGAAAAGCTCTTGTCCCCTAAAGTAGAAGTGAAACCCTGAGGCCAAGACTCTGAATCTTGTCCAACACTGTGCAGGGAGATGAGTGCTCCAACTTAACGCTAAAGGCAGCGAGGGGCCCAGAGCTGGTGGCACAGGGAGGCAGGCAGGAGCTTTTGGGGCCAAGGGCCTAGGCTCTGAATGGAGGACGTGCACCTAAACTCACTCTTTGTTATTTTTCCCTTCTAATTCTCAAATGGGCCTCTTGCTTCCAAGAAATGACATTATCACCCTCTGGAATCAGATTTAGCATTTTTAAATTTCCAAGGATAAGAAGGTAGCTTAAAGGATAAGCCGGCTCTCCCTGTTTTAATGCCCAGGTAATGAACTGAAATTATACACAAGGCTTGAATTTTTGTGGAACATTATTCCTGAACTATACCCTCCCAGCTTCAACTCTTTCTCCTTTGTCGACTCTGAATTACAACTTTATTTCAAAATGACAAAGAAATAAGCAGATATTTGAATACATGCTAGTGATAAAAGAATTGAAGTTTTTTTTCTTTGATGAAGAAAAGACATAGTTAATGAAGGATGACTAAATACATTTTATGCAAAAGTAAATTGAGATCGAAAGCTGGAATTCCTCCGTACCTGGGCCAGAGCCTCATATGCATCCCACGCCTGCTCCTGAAGTTCATTTTGTTTTTCCCCACACATTCTGCTCCTCACCCCCACCCTCCATGGCTTGGACTTTTATAACACTCCAGGGCCCTTATCTGACCAACAAATGGAGCCTTGGTTTCAGCAGAACATTCCATGTCTGTCTTTCTGCTGTCCACCCTTTCCTTTACTGTGAAATAGACACATGAAGACGTATTAAGTCCAAACACACAAAACTCCCACTTTGTGATTTCAAAGCTGTTAAATATTAGCAAGTCCACATAGTTGGAGTTAATTCATGAAATGCATTTAGATTTCAGTGGTTTTCAAATGTCCCTGTTACATTCCAAAGGGGTTGCATGATTTTGAGCACATTAAAGAGCCCCAGGAAAGTGCAGAGGGTGGGAATGAGCCTGGCCGAGGCCTTCTCCACGCCCAGCACTAGACAGGCGTTTGTCCATCTAGGTTTTTCAGTGGGCCCTTGGGGAGCTACCACATTCCTGACATGCAAATGAGAAAAAGCCTCAGTGGGGAAGAGTCTTTCCAAGATATCATGCTTTGGATATGAGGTATTCCCCGAAGGGTTATGTGTGAGACAACCCAAGAATGCTCAGAGGCGAGATGATGAGATTATGAGAGCCAGGACCTAATCTGCGAGTCAATCCACTGATGTGGATTACCTGGGTGGCAACTGTAGGCAGGTAGGCTGGAGTAGGTGGGTCCCTGGTGAGAGGAGCTCTTCCTGCTTCCCGGTTGTCATGTACAGAGCAGCTTTCCTCCACCACACTCTTCCACCACGATTCCCTGTCCCACCTCCGGCCCAGATCTATGGAGTCTGCCAACCTTGGACTAAACCTCTGAAGCCCTTAGTCCAAAATAAATTTTTCCTCCTCATTATTATTTTTTGTCAGGTCTTTTGATCACAGCAATGAAAAATATGACTAAAACACAAACTAATGCAGTAAGTGAATGATGGTTCAAGAATGGAATTGAGGAAAGGATGGAATTGCTCACACAGTTAGGGAAACTCAGCCATGCCAACATGAACCCCTCTGCAGTGCCACAAGACTGAACCCCAGCTGTCAGCAGCTACCTCCACTGATCCAGCCAAGACCCCCAGAGTTCTCTAACCAATCAACTAAGCCATGGTGTCTTGTTCAGAGCTCTCCTGTCAGGAAAACTCAGAAAGATGCGCTGCCAACTCTTCACCTGAAGGGAGAAAAGAGATTGCTATTTGGGTCACAATTTGCTTCCTATCTGAAGAACATAGACAAAAATCAATATGAGAAGGAAAAAGAACAATCTCAGGTCTTGGTTGTCTAACATCTCTGACCACCAAGCAAGCCTCTCTCTTGGGCCTGGTGGCAACTTAGAGAACTTTCTGCCTCTACATCCATAGTGATGGGAGGTATATGCAAAGGACAAGAGCAAACAACTAGTTTGTTTGTTTTTCTGTGAGGAATTAGTTTCTTTTTTTAAAATTTTTTTTATTAAGAGTCAAGTAGTTTTACAACCATAAATGTATATAAAGTAACAATATGATGTGCATTAGATCATAAACCATAGTTACCCCCACATTGCCCACACCTCAGTCTCTTGATTCTTCTATATTATGCCTCTAACAATTGAATATATGTGTGTGTGTGTGTGTGTGTGTGTGTATGTATGTATGTGTATGTGCATGTATACATTATTGTGAATTTTACAGAATTAAATGATTGCATACATAATATTTAATATCTGACTTCTTGGGGATTAAGAGTATGCTACATTGTTGATTATCTCCCTAGATCCCTCCCTCTCTCCTCCTCCTGCTTCTCCCTCCCCACCCCCTTACATGTCTATGGTTCCCCACGATTATATGTTGCTATGCCTTTGGTGGGTCCAATGCATGAGTCTGACTACCTTTCACCCAAGCCTGGGTTTAGCTCCAGCCTCCACAAATGAGGAAAAACATTCAACTCTTGAGTCTCTCTGGGTTTGGTCAACTTCACTTAGCATGATTACTTCCATTGCCATCCATTTACCTTCAAAGGCTGCAATATCATTGTTTCTAATAGCTGAGTAGAAGTCCATTGTATATATATATATACACACACAGCTTTTGGATCCTTTCAGCTAGTGAGGGGTGTCTGGGTTGATTCCATAATTTAGCTATTGTAAACTGAGCTGCTACGAACATTGATTTTGCTGTGTTGCTGTAATGTGCTGATTCCAACTCCTCTGGGAAAATACACAGAAGAGGAATAGCTGGGTCCCTAGTTTTTTGAGGATTGTTCACACTGTTTTCCAGAGCAGCTGTGCCAGTCTGCAGTTCCACCAACAGTGTGCTAGTGCTCCTATCTCCCCACAACCCCTCCAGCATTTATTATTGTTCATATTCTTCATTTTTGCAATCTGACTGGAGTGAGGTGGAATCTTAATGTCATTTTGATCTGCATTTCTCTGATCCCTAGTGATTTAGAGCACTTTCTCATGTATTCATTGGCTTGCTCAATGTCCTCTGTTGAGAAGTTTCTATTTAGCTCTCTGGCCCATTCATTGCTTTTGATGGCTGCAGGAGTTCTGATAGGATCCCTTCCTCTTTAGCATTTAGGTCAAGGCCAGCTTGACCTTGGATGAGAACCCAGCACAGTCAACTTGGAGGCCCAGGGAGATAGAGCAGCGGCAGGACACAGTCCCCAGGAGGAGCTGCCCATCGCCTGGGGAGCAGCTCCTCAGCCAACCCATCAGCCAGGACCCCCAGCCTCCCCAGCCCACATGGAGGAGCTACAGGCAAGAAGAAAGGGAGCAGTCCTTCCATCACAGCCCGTGAGCAGAAGTACCATGAGGGCACACAGCAAGGCCACATGGCAGGTGTGACAGGGGCATGGGTGATTTGGGTGGTCACAAAGCAATCCCTGAAAAGCTAATAGCTGGGCAAAGAGAAGGATCCCAGAGGACACCTAGGAAGAGCCTTCTAGAAAAAATGGCAGACCATGTACGGTGGTGCATGCCTGTAATCCCAGTGGCTCGGAAGTCTGAGGCAGGAGGATCGCAAAGTCAAGGCCAGCCTCAGCAAGTTTGCAAGACCCTAAGCAACTCAGCAAGACCCTGTCTCAAAAAATAAATAAATAAATAAATAAAAAGGGCTGGGGATGTGGCTCAGTGGTTAAGCGCTCCTGGATTTAATCCCTGCTACTGGAAAAAAAAAATAAAGAAGAAGAAGAAAGAAGACAGAAAGGGAAGAAAGCCAGCAAGAAAGCAGATGTAAAAGTTCTAAGATGCTGGCTTCTAAAACGAAACACAGACAAAAAAATAAAATAAAATAAAAGCAAACACAGGTCTGTGTCCCTGGAGGCCAGGTGTTTGGACTTTAGAAAGGTAACATGATACAGGCTATGAATCTCCATGAGGCTGGAGGCAGTACCCAGTATCCAAATATTAATATTTCTAATGTAGACACATGATCATTCATATGAAGCAGAATAAATATTAGACATATCCACATGTTGGTTCAGTTGGGATTTTCTACCAAATGATTTTTTTTTAATTCCATTTTTAGTGTTTTGGATTTCCAAATTGAAGAGATGAGATTGTGAATCTCCTGAGATTTGGGGAAAAAAATTAAAATGATAGAAGTTTCTCAATCTTGTGCTTGCTGACCACAATTTCCTCAGCCCTTTGGCTCAGCTCCTGCTTGGCCTAATGAATTCCAAAATTAAATGAGAAAGAACAGATTAAATAAATGGCAACAGGAGAAAGAGAGATCTAGATGTGTAATAATGTTTCAAAAGGCTCATAATTTATTACTGTTTATTTATACCACAGCACATTCCAAAAAAGTTTTCCCACTGCTCAATATGCTATATTTAAAAAACCTATAAATTTAATTCAGAACAGCTCATTTTATGAGGCATGAACCTAGTTAATCAGCAAATATTTATTAAGCATCTACTATATGGAAGGAGAGTGGCCTGGCATTGGAGGGAGGTATAGAGTAATTATAAAAAGCTCAAACAACTATGAATAATGCCACTTGCCAGATTTCAAATCAGGGTTCCTGCTCAAATGCAGTGTTAGAAGCTGGGCACAGTGATACTTGCCTGTAATCCCAGAGGCTTGGAGGCTGAGGCAGGAGGATCGCAAGTTCAAAGCCAGCGTCAGCAATTTAGCTAGGCCCTAAGCAACTTAGCAAGACCCTGTCTCAAAATTAAAAAATAAAAAGGACTGGGGATGTGGTTCAGTGGTTAAGCACCCCTGGGTTCAATCCCTGGTTACAAAAAAATATAAAAAAATAAAGTCGTGTTAGAGTTGTATAAGGAGTGATGACTTGGGGGACATCACTGAGAAGGAACCTGGACAAACTTTCAAGGATGCCTGGGATTTAGGCAGGTTCAGAGGAAAGACACAGAGACTGAAGACTTCTGGGGAGGGAAAGGTCAAGGCGCACATTGGGAATGGAGTGGCCAGGAGTCTGGGCAAAGCACCAGGTGAGGCCAGGGAGGAGGCTGGAGCCAGCCTACTACAAGAGCCTGGACCATCAGCCTAATGGCAGAAGTGCACCCTGAATTTGGTTAAAAGAGGGTTCAAGGCAGTGATGAGAGGTGGAGAGAAGCCCAGTCCACCTGGGATGGCTGCACAGTGGGAAAGGGATGAGGAACAGGTTCAGGCCTTAACTTGGTCTTTCCTCACCTCACCACCAGCCATTCACAGTGGGGAGAGGTCACTGAGCACCATGTGTGTTCCCAAGCAGCCCCATGGCTGCCTGTCTGTGAAGGCTCATCACACCCACTTAGAGAATGAACCTAGTCCTTAGCCCTATTCTAAAAAACACTGTGTATGTTATTAAATCATTTTACTAGGATTTTTGTTTTTGCTTTCTTCATACTGAGGATTGAACCCAGGGGCATTTTACCTCTGTGGGATATCCCCAGCTCTATTTACTTTTTATTGAGACAAGGTTATGCTAAGTAGCTGAGGCTGGCCTCAAACTTGTGATCCTCCTGCCTCAGCCTCCTATATTGCTGAGATTACAGGCATAAGCCACAACATTCAGCTTCTTTCACAAGTTTTTATGTATTTATTTTTTTAAAGAACAGTGCTCCTTTACAAAATTTCAGGTCTTAAACACACACACACACACATATACAGACAACAAGAAGAACCCTTTCCGAGACCGCTATAACCCTGAGTTAGTGATATGTTCTATGTATATATTTCTATGATTATTTCTATTACACTAATTAAGCTTTCACTATTTGTGGGGATTATAAATACAGTGATAAACACAGCAAGAAGTATGTTATAAGGGAATCCCGCACCCAAATATTAGCTTGCTGTAGGACACATATGCTGGTTATATGCATAAAGTTTCTATGAGCCAGATGGGATCAGTGACTTACCTGGGATTTTCTTCTCCCTCTGTGTGTGTGTGTGTGTGTGTGTGTGCGTGTCTCTCTCTCAAAAGAAGTTCAACCATTATTGTTCAGTGAAAACAAGAGACATGGTCTCTCTCTTTGAGAATTGCACAAAATAGCAATGGAGTTAAATATACAATCAAATAAGTAGTTATCTGATCTGATGCATGTTATAGGTCACTCGGATGAGGTAATCTAAATATTTAAATGACACCTGTCAATAAAATAAGCCAAAACACAATACCAACATCTGCTTATGTATTCTGCCTAATAAAATCTTATGCCTTGTATAATAATGCACACTTACCAATACAGCCCCAGGACAAACCACCACATTTATGCCCTCTAATGGTCATGGTTTTTAACATGCAGGGACTCAAAACTATCAGCGGATCCCATTTGGCTGATAACTAGCATTGTAATCAATAGATAGAGTAGATAGTGAATCACAGGACAGACCAACACTAAAAGCCAAGGTGGGAAGCGTCTAAGCCATGCAATGGGTAGGTAATGTTTCACAAGGTCAAAGACCAGGAAAGAGCAAAGGAGTACAAAAAAATCCAAGGGGGACCGGCATGACGGCACATGTCTATAATCCCAGTGACATAGGAGGCTAAGGCAGGAGGATTCAAAGTTTGAGGCCATCCTCAGAAACTTAACGAGACCCTAAACAACTTAGTAATAAAATAAAATAGAAAAAGGGCTGGAAATGTGGCTCAGTGGTTAAGCGCCCCTGGGTTCAGTCCCCAGTACAAAAAAAAAAAAAGAAAATGTCCAAAGGGGCTGGTGGGAACAGAGCCCAAGAATCTCCAACACACACAAAAAATAAATAATAAAATTTTTAAGAACCTTGGGAAATCATGTTGCCAGGGCAAGATCCCTACCCAATGAACACCCATTCATGCAGGAAGGCAAGTTAGGAGGCTTGGAGAGGCACTAACTACCGAAAGGATGGGATGAGCTCTGCTGGGTACCTGGCTAAGGGGCAGAGGTGATGGCCTGGCCTCTTCCAAGAGGCCTGTGCTCCGCTCTGGCTGTCTCACCATGGCCTCCCAGGCTGCGTTCCCCAGGAGCCCTGAGCTCTACTCACCTTGAACTAGAAAGTTTTCAACTGCTTCTTCTGATTCAACGATGAGTGGTCAGCCCTAGGCGCTGCCCCTTCCCTTGCCCTCACTGCTGGCTGGCAGGGAGGCCACTTAGGGCTGGAGACAACGTCCCTGGAGACAGTAAGGTGGAAAGCACCTCACCAAGAGGGGGCATTTGAGTCCCCATGAGGGCCTCCCCAGCGCCCGCAAGGAGCTGGGAGCAGAGGTGACATTCACAGGAGCATTTCCGAATTTCTGTGATTTAATCAGTTTTCAAGAAATGTCTTCCTTGGTGGAGGACGGAGTCGGTAAATGCATTGAACGGATTTAGATTTCGGTGCTCTGAAACCCTGGTTAATTCTGTAGTTAAAACAAAGACCAAATGGCAAAAACAAGTCTAAGGGAGGTGCCTGGCCAGTGGAGGAGGCCGTTAGAAAAGGTAAGCTAGTACGGAGAAAATTAGACTTGGCAGCTGGTCAGATGCGAGCGGTGATGGATGAATTCTAAGTCAATAAGCGTTGCGTCACTCCTAACAACTTCCACCTGGCGGGTGCCTGGGTGCCCGCCACAAACACTGACTTGCAAAGTCTGTTTGCGCAGTCTCCTCTGTTTTCTTCCCTCTCTGTTTTGAATTTGTAGCACCCTTTCCTTTGAGGTTGTTTTCCTCTTTCTAAGCCATGTAGCCTCTCCTAAAAATCTTAACCAACAATGTAAGATCCTTGAGGATAATGAGACCATGCGTAGAAAGCCAGGCACAGAGGGGCATGCCTGTAACCCCAGAGGCTCTACTCGGGAGGCTGACAAAGGAGGATCACAGGTTCAAGGCCAGCCTCAGCAACTTAGGGAGATCCTATCTCACAATTTACAGAAAAAAAATTAAAAAGGGCTGGGAATGTAGCTCAGTGGTGGAACACCCTGCGTTCAGTCCCCAGTATCTTCCGCAAAACATGAAAAAATTTGAAAAATGCAAATATGCAGAGTTAAACACGCAGCTGTCCTTCTCTTATCAAGAGGCATCTGGGGAAAGGAGAAAGAAGAAGGAAACCCAAGAAAAACTGACTCCCAAACCCAGGAATCATGTTTACTGAATATGTAACCTAGTGGTTTTCAAAAGAAATGCATAGGCCCTTCGTGCACGCGCATTCCCTCTCTCTCTTTCTCTCTCTCTCAGTTTTCATTTGCGTAAGAAATACTCCTCTACTTTATGGGCAGAATGCCTACATCATTTCAAAACAATAATCTAGTTCATATGTGGAGCTGGCACATGTCCTGTGAATCCAATTTAAGTCCCTAATCTCTGCATCCTAATGGGTTTAAACCATTTTCTAACCAGGGGAGAAAAATGTATTTTACATTTGCTTTCCAAGTTTCAGAGCAAACTCTTTTCTGGCCCGAGGGTTATTAATTCTCAAAAGGACAGTGTAACTTCCCTTTCATTGTGAGAGCTTTTCTACACAAAGCATAATGAAAACACACAAGGAACGCTGCAGGATCGTCATCCAAATCAACAACAGGCACATGTCTCTTTTCCGCATGTGATGCTTCTATCCAGACTCATTTCATCCCTGTCCAGCAAGCTCCTACTCCTCCTTCAACACCCCAAACAAATATCCCCTGTTCTGTGATACTTGCTGAACACCACAAAGCAGGAAGAATGTCTCCTTATTTTGGAACTCCAGACCCCTTTTAGAAACTGCAACATTTGACAAATCAGCGTTGAGCTGAAAGAGAGATACTTCATCTGTATTCAACCCACAAATCCTTTGTTGCTGCTATCCCTTGACGTCATGGAGTTAGGTGAGAATCCCCTCATATCGGTGCTCCATCAGGTCTGTGTGACCATCAATGTCCCTTCCAATCTTTCTCTGACACCTCTCTCTTCTGTTAGGCTAAAATTTGTGCCTTATTCATTTTGGATTTTCCAACCTCTGATGCACGGTGAGACTGTACGATTTAAAGACAGAAAAGACGAGGGAGAAAAACAGACGGGCAGATAGTTCCTAGTCCCAATCAGGCAGCGAACACCTTTGCTGAATTAACGGCCCACTTCTTACTTTCTCTTCCCTCACGTCACTCCACACTTTTTGCTTTGGATTTTAGAGATTTTTATAGAAATATCTAGGGGAATAAAAGCCCTCTGAGGTCCAGAACGTTCTTTTCTAATTTATTTTTTAAATAGTTTATTATTTTTATTTTTTATTTTTAAATTTTGAGACAGGTCTTGTTAAGTTACTCCGGGCCTTGCTAACTTGCTGAGGTTGGCTTTGAACTCCAGACCCTCCTGCCTCAGTCTCCTGAGCTGCTGGGATTACAGATGTGCACCACCACTCCTGGCTAATTTTTTTTTCTTTCTTTTCTTCTCTTTTTCATTTGTCTGTTTTACAGAACCTTCTTGGTTGTCCAGAGCACATAGCTGGAGCCACTGAAACATCTGTTAACTCAATTATTAGGCAGGACTGCAGGATGTCGGAGGGGCACCCCACTTATGCAAAGAAGAAGGTGCAATCTGTGAGTTGCATGGAAGGTAAGGTGAGCTGGGTTTGAGGAACACCAGTTTTACTTTCCAGGTCATACGCTCGGCAATCACCACCACCTATTTCATTTCTCCATTTTTCTCCTATCAGGCAGAAATAACATAATTTATCTTTAACCTATTATGAAAAATAAGAGGAGAAAACAAACCAGCACCTATGAGGAAATCCAAGTTTCTCTGACAGCAGCAGTTCGATATATTTTTAGTCAAACACAATGCTTAAAAAACTAAATATGATTATTTACTTGATGTTCTTCCTTGACCTCAGAATTTTTCATTTACCTTCTTTCTCTTTCTGCTTGCTTACACTTGTTTTTAGTTTAGAACAAGTGCAGTCTATAAGTTATGATCTATATCGTGATAAGCAGCTGAGCGAGCCACTATAATCAAGCAAAAAGTAATCAATATTGGGAAATGCAACGGTCTTACTTCAAAAGTCTAAAATTGCTGTATAATTGGCTTTTCTCCATTTGCCAACCTTTTTTATTCATGATTTTTTTTTAGACTGAAGGAGTAACTTGACCTACATGTGTTAAGAGGGGGGAAAAATCACTTAAGTAGCTGAAAATGAGATACTATTATCACAGTTCAATGTAAAATCGCCGTCCATCATTTAAACAATTTGATTTGTGGCAGGGACAGGAAATTTCCACAGACGTTCTTAAAGACTGCAAAACATTTTTCATTATCAAATTAAGAGGCACAGAAATAATGAGATGTTGCTTGAGGTCTTTCTATTCTGAAGGGAGAGATTTTTCAGGAAGATAAAATTGTGTGTCCCTGTTGTTTTGATACTTGGTCTTAATGAAAACACACCTATGTTTCAGGCAATGATTACGCTAACCAGTGTCAAAAAGGTCTGCACTAATTATTTTTTGAGGAAGCTAATCAACATGCCTTACATGTAGGGAATGCTAATGTGTCCTGAGATCCACACATGGGATGGTTTAATGGGTGTTCTGGAACCCCTGCCCAGCTCGCACGGCCCCCTCTCGCAGAGTGAGCTGAAATCCCACCCGGAGGGACCCAGACACCACAGTGTCCTCACCTGTTCTCAAGAGCAGGTATCTGACCAAGTGGGCTCCCTGAGGAATTGGAATTTGGAGATTGTCCATCAGTCTCTGCAGGATATTTTAAGCAAGGGTGTGTGAACCTGGGAAAGCGTTGGTAGCCACCATTGGCAATAGTACAGGGAGACCCAGAGAAAGTCGGGGTGCTGAGCCTCGGTCAAACACGCGAAATTCTCCAAATCTCCACCAATGCTCCAATGCTGATTCCCATGGATGCTGGTGACATGACACCGAAAGAACCTTGAGACAACTGTCAACCGACCTTGACCACTTGGCAGGCCCACAAGAAAACTTCTCTATAAGCTCTAAAAACAATGACACCAGGATGTCTCTTGGGGGTGTCTGAATATTCTGATTTAGAAGGCACCCAAACTCCTTGGGGAATTCTGCTGAATTCAGGCTTGGACTAGCCAGAAAAAGTATGCAAGATCGACTCACCAGACAAAGTGGCCAAAGGCCTCAGCTACTGTTCTAACCCAGGAGGCCAGGGTGGTGGCATTCCCCAGGCAGAGTCTTCCTGCAGTTCTGCAAGACAAGGCACTAAGCCCTGTTTGATGACACCAATACTGACCCACTATGCTGTGCGCAAGGGACGTGGTGCAGGGCTGGCTCAGGGAGGCTGTGGTTTTCTTGTTTCCGTTCTGTTGTGTATTTCCCACTCCAGTGGAGTCCAATATTTTTAGTGGGCTGATGTCGCAGTGTGACTGACATTTCTAAATACACACTCTCCCTTTCCATTCTGATGTCAATGCCTAATAAATAGATCCCAATTGATGTGCCCATGGCCAACCCCAGGGAGACCGGGTCTACGCTGCAGTCATCTGGATGCGTGATATGCATGGACGTTTGGTTGGCCCCACTGGAACTTTCTGAAAGACTGTAACAGCCCAACAGTGTAAAACGGAGGTGGAGGACAACTAGACAGCAGGTAGCAATCAAATCCCTGCCTTGCCGGGACTGACTCTATGACTAGCTTAGGAACGTAACTCCAGAGGAGTTACAGGCAGAACTGCAAGATGTTCCCCTAAGATCTCCATGCCCGGGTCAGTACACTCTGCCTAATCCTTCTCCCCCAGAGTGTGGGCAGGGCCTGTGAAGACATGGGATGGCCAGTCCCCTGATTAGTTATGGAATACATTATATTAAAAGAAATAAGCTCCGCTGACTCCCTGTTCACTTTTAAAACGTAACATGGGGCTGGAGCGGTGGCTCAGCAGTTATGGTGCTTACCTGGCTTGTTGCGGGTTCGAAGCCCTGCACCACGTACACAACTAAGCGTCGGAGCAACAAAAGCCACATGAAAAAGTAAATAAAAATTGATTCTGTCTCTCCTCTCTCTCTTACTGTCCTCCTATCTTTAAAAAAATAAAATAACAAAGATGTAAGCTGCTGTACAGTAAGAGGGCTAGGACCTGAAGACAGCTTCCAGGAGCTGACGTAAAGCCCCAGCTGATAGCCTTTAAGAAAACAGGAGCCCTAGACGTATAACCTCAAAGGACTTGATTCTGGCAAGAGGACCCTGGGCATCAAACAAGATTGCACACTCTGCCAATACTTTGCTTCCCACCTCGACAGATGCTGAGCAAGGAACCAAGCTCTGCTGTGCTTGGACCTTTGAACTGCAGACCATAGTAATAAATAGGTGTTGTTTTCTACTGCTAAATTTGCGGTTGTTATGCAACAATAGAAAACTAACACAGGGGTGCCAAACCTACGATATGGGATGACGTAATTGTGGGAGTGTTGCAAGGATTTGAAATCACTGATGGCAATGGCTGTGCATGTCTATCAGAATCACTCCGTTCACAGTGGCTTTTATGTGCCTGTTGATAATGAGTTTTCAAAACCCACATAGGACTATTTACAGGATAAGAATTGCATGTGCATGTACCAACACACACATTCGCACACACAGAAAATCCTGCCAGGCTTCCTGAGCCCTCCTATGGAGAGCAATCTATCATTTTCAAAAACTGGCTTAAAACTTTGACATCCCTCTCATGGTTTTTTTTTTTTTTTTTTTTTTTTTTTGATAATCACAGTCTGGGAGTTGGATAAAGAAAATATTATCATTCCCATCACACCAGAGAAAAACCTGAAGCTCAGACCACACTCAAGGTCATGTAGCCAGCTGGCTCATGGCAGAACCAGACCATTACAAGCCTCGTCTTAAAAATAATCTACCGTACCCTCATTCTAAAACGTAAAGCTTTCTTTAGCTCCAATAAGCTACCTCATGCAGTTTCAAAAAAAATAAAATTTTTAAATCCATTCTGACATTCTCACCTTGTTTTCTTTTTTAACGAGAGAGAAAGAGAGAATCAACTTTATTTAGTTTTTCATCTGGCCTTTGTTTCTCTGACACTTAGTTGTATATGTGGTGCTAGGGTTTGAACCCAGTTCCTCACACATGCCAGGCAAGTGCTCCAAACTACTGAGCCACTGATCCAGCCCCTCAAAAAATAAATTTCACAGTAAACATCAAGGCTATCACTGATTGCAATGCATATCTCCACCTATCCTGAAATCAACAGTATTTTCTGACTCTGAAATGAAAAATAAATAAATAAATAAAAGGGAATATTCCTGTAAGCAAAGTCTTGGAAGCTGGATTGGGCAAAAAGTTCATCATTCTTAGATACTGCCTTTTGAAATGAGAATTACAAACCAGGCTGTGAGTGTTGGGGATGTGGACACACAGTGTACTGGCCACATCTGCTCTGGACCCCATCTTTAGAACTTTCAGCCAGGCACGTCACATTTTTCTGTTCTTCCATTGGGGTCCTCAGCAACTTTGACATTTCACTTAAGACCATCTATTTTATAAGCTGTGGGGCTCTTCGTTGATACTGAACTTTGCATAAAGCAAAATATTAAAATTATGATTGGCTGGTGAACATTTCCACTGGTGTGTTTCACAGCTAAGAAATGTTACATTTTGGAAGCTAGATTACAACCGGAAACAGTATGATACATGGCTAAGCTAATAATAACCTCAATATGTATGAATTTTTACACAATCAGGGGAACCTTGCCTAGGAGTCTGGGAGACGCAGGGATGGGAGCGGGCGGGGGGATGGAATAGGAAGGACATCAAGGAGACCGGACAGAGGGAGTATGGGGGAATCAACTCAGAGGGGAACCTTCAACTTCCATGAGAAGTCCATTTAATACAGGGGTTAACTGAGAGAAACATGGAACCATGGGGAACCCAAGGGGGCAGGGAACCATGGAACAGCATCAGCCTTGGTTTGCTATGTGAATATACATTTGTTCTTGATTGTTTGATAATGATTCCCTCTTAATTGTTAGTCCATATTCAACTAATAAAAATAAATAAATAAATAAATAAAAACAGATTGGGAAAAATCAGAAGCGTAAGAAATAAAGACAATTTTTTATATTCCTTTAAGAAAAGAAAACACTACATTTTTATGTGTTTTGTGCATAGCTATCTGAAATTTTTTTTTACTTGCTACCAAAAATAAGTGACAAATATTAACTATTTGTATAGGTCAACTTTTTTTTTTTAAACTAAATTTCCTAGACTTTCAAAGACATGAACACCATGGAATAACACATTTTTCAAATTTTTGCAAAGCCATGTGGATGATAGAAAAACCAAATAAGACACAGTCTGAGACAGGGCAGCCCATGTCCTGAACGGACCCCATAAATCCATCTTCTGGAAGTGAAGGAGTTGAATGGCTCTACTCCACGTTGTGGGGCAACCACACACTTTATCACCACAAGATGGTATATGTTATATGCGATCCAAGAAATATATGTAGAAAGTTACTCTCCAAGGAGAAATCAGAAAGCATGTGCCAGTATCAACAGTGTGCAGAGGAAACTGAGCTCAGAGGAACCAGGAACTTCAGCTGAATCCCTATTGGGGTGTGACACAGCCGGCAGCCCTGACAAAGGTGATGATTGACAGCTTAAGGGGCGCAACACTCAGGACATAAGAGGTCTTTCAAGGCCCTCACAGCCTGGGTCCCCCCACTGGGAGCAACAGAACCCACCAAGGTTGAAGGAGGTCTTCAGTTCTCTCCAGCACCCAAAGCCGAAAACCCAGTAACAATCCCAGTCTCTGTTTCTTTTTTATTTTTTAAAGAGAGGGACAATGAGAGAGAGAGAGAGAGAGAGAGAAAGGATCAATTTTATTTAGTTTTTTCACATGGGTATCACTGCTCTGATACTTAGTTGTATATGTGGTGCTGGGGTTTGAACCCGTGTACTTGCACAAGCCAGGCAACCACTGTAACCACTGAGCCACCACTCCAGCCCCTCTGTCACCTTTATTAAAAAGTCAAGTAGCAGCTGATTCCTACAGTTTCGTAGTTGGGATTTTGCTTGTGTATTTAAATTTTCATTCATCTGTTTTAAGAAAGTGGATTTGAAAACAAATAATTCTCTTACCTTAGCCTAACTAAAATCAAATCCAACCAACCAGCTACACCGGGGGTCAGGCAATGTTTCCATAAAGGGTCAGATGGTAAATATTTTTGGCTTGGCTGGCCTTATGTTCTGTTCAGACTACTCAACTATGCTATTTCAAGGGAAAGATAATACATAAAGAAGTGAATATAGCTGTGTTCCAATAAATAGGTACTGGATGGCCCATGGCCATAGTATGTTGATGTCTGACTTCCATCTCTGAAAACATACCAGCACCTGATAATTGGTTCCACAACCTCTGATTCTTCTAATGGCATCCCTATGCACGTTCTTCCCAGCTCTGTCCATCTCTATGACATCTCTATGACAATGGTATAAGCATAGTCTTTTCCTGACAAATTTTAGAAGAGTCCTATGAAGCAGTGCCCCAAAATCTGCTTTAAAGAGACCCATTAACCCAGGTGATCAGGAGTGATTTACACGAAAAACGTTGCTATACCATCTTCAAATTCCATGTGTTCAGGTTAGACCAAGTTAAGCAAATTTCCATTCTTCTGAACATCTGAGGAATACATGTTCATGGGCATCAGGCAGCTATACAGAAGGAACAGGAATCAATCCTCAAACATGTATGGCCTGGATTTCTTGAGTTCCACAAAAAGTCACTCAGAAATTATGTTCTAAACTGGGTGCAGTGGCCCATGCCTGTAATCCCAGCAGCTTGGGAGGCTGAGGCAGGAGGATTACAAGGTGAAAGCCAGCCTCAGCAAATTACTGAGGCTCTAAGCAACTTAGGAAGATCTTGTCTCAAAACAAAAACTAAAAATGAGTTAGGGGTGGGGAGTGCTGGAGTGGTGGCTCAGCGGTTGCAGCATTTGCCTGGCATGTGTGAGAACACGGGTTCATGCCCCAGGACCATGTACTAGGCAGAATGGCAGAGCAACAAAAGCCACAAGAAAAAAGTAGGTAAAACTGATTCATTCTCTCTCTCTCTCTTCATTTTTTTTGAGAGAGAGAATCTTTTAAAAAAAATGGATTGGGGATGTGGCTCACTGATTAAGTTCCCTGGGTTCATTCCCCAATACAAAAGAAGAAGGAAGAAGAAGAGGAAGAAGAAGAGGAAGAGGAGGGGGGGGAGGAGGAGGAAGGAAGGAAAAGAAATTATGTTCTAAGAGAAACATCTTGGGGGGTTTTCCCACGTGATACATTCCTTACATTATAAAGTTACCCTTTATAAGTTAGCCTCAAACTACGCATAGTTCCCAGCTTCCTCCCAATACCCACTGCCTCATGCATCTGAGCTGTGTCCACAATGACAGCACACCAGGGCCAACACTTGCTGTGGCCTCCACCCTGCCTGATAAAGTCGTGCTGCTGGGGTCAGACCAAAGTTGAAGCAACTTCTGAACCTTTGTGTTCAGAGAATATTTGAAATAATAGCTGAACAAGGCTACACAGTTAGACACACTTCTGATGTAATCCTGAGAGGAGAGAGGCTTCCCTTTTGACTTCATGACTGTGGATGGACCTAACTGGAGAACAGCTCCTGAATCTGCTTCCTACTCCTCTAAGGCAGCACAATGTATTTAGTTTCATAAGAGGCGATGTCTCCCCTAATACACACATTATGAATATCTTAAATCTACTACCTCATTCATCTCTCTCCCTTCCCATAGTACTTCCGGGTGACTCCCAAGACCACATGAAGGGAAGGATGAGTGAAAGGATTTGGAAAGTGTTTACGGAAGCAAATAAAGAAGGGGGGCAGAGAAGGAAAAGATCCGGACCATGTCCAACAAATACCAAGTATCAACTACTGAAATTAATTCTCTTGTTTCCCAGACTTTCCCCCTTTACCTTTCGACTTTTAATAACTGAATATTGGCCTTTTGGCTTGCTTCTGGCTGAGACTCCATCTCCCTGTTGTTGATTCGTAGGCAATTTCACACACGAAGCACCGGAATAGGAATTATAGAGCGCCCGGCCTGGAGGGAACAGCATGATCGTTTTTTCAGATAAGGCACCAAGGGCCAGCAGCTCTCCCGTGGATGCCTGGCATTTCAGGAGATTGCTCAAGGGCCGTGAGAGGCCCCTCTTATCCTTCCACAGGCCTCTGATTTTAAGTATCCTCAGGCATTATCATCCTAATTTTACAGATGATGAAACCAGGGCATGGGGAAATTGAGTGGCCTGCCCAAGAGGCTCACTCCAACTCTGAATGCTAATGCCAAGATGTGACAACCAGTCTCTTTGCAGTCAGAGGGAGACTACTTCCCTTCCTCAAATGAAACCAGATGTTCGTCTTCACCAAGAAACAACTTAATGAATTCTAGATTATTATTATTATTATTATTTGTACTGGGGATTGAACCAGGGGCATTTAACCACTGAGCCACATCCCCAGCCCTTTTTAATTTATTTATTTTTTTTAGAGAGAAGGACAGTGAGAAAGAGAGAGAATGAATCAATTTTTATTTAGTTTTTCACATGGCTTTCATCGCTCTGACACTTACTTGTGTACGTGGGTGCTGGGGTTTGAACCCGTGTACTTGCGCATGCCGGGAGCCACCGCTCCAGCCCCCTTTTTTATTTTTTTAACTAGAGATATGGTCTTGCTAAGCTGCTCAGGGCCTCTCTAAGTTGCCAAGGCTGGCTTTGAACTTATGATCCTTCCACCTCAGTCTCCCAAGCCACCAGGATTATAGGCATGTACCACCATGTGCGGCCAACTTAATTCTGAATTACAATATAAGTACTATTTTTTGATACATCCAATGGCAAAAAGACAAGATCAATCCCTTCTGTGCAACCAATCCTGTATGTTTCCACAGCACAGCCCTTGACTTCTTTTTAATTAACTTTTATTTTTTAGAGTAATTTTAATAGAAAACAAAGAGAAAATACAAAGAACTCTGATATGCTGTCATGCCCCCAGTGGAGCCTCCAGGCCCACAATTTCCCCTATTATGAACATCTGGTATTAGTGTAATTCATATGCTAGAGCCAGATGTTTTTCTTAACTAAACCCCATACTTTACATTAGGGTTGATTCTTGGTGTTGTACACTCTCTAGGTTTTGTAAGTACGTAAGGACAAGCATCCACCATCACAGCATCATAAAGAATAGTTTTTCAGCCCTCCGCATCCCTGACCTATTCAGCCCTCCTACCTCTACACCTCCAGCAACTCTGCTCTTGTTGCTGTCTCCACACTTG
Organism: Aplodontia rufa; assembly: GCA_004027875.1. Taxonomy (NCBI): domain Eukaryota; kingdom Metazoa; phylum Chordata; class Mammalia; order Rodentia; family Aplodontiidae; genus Aplodontia; species Aplodontia rufa. The sequence goes on along the minus strand of PVKS010003759.1, from coordinate 73,078 downwards.
CACCTCCTCCAGAACAGCATGGACTTGGGAGTCACACAACCATGTAGACTTCTCATATTTTCCACCTTCACATAGTAACAAGCAGTTAAATAGCCAGCATATTTTTCCATGGTGTATCTTTTTTTAACACTTTTTTTTTATAGAGAGACAGTGAGAAAGAATCAATTTCATTTAGTTTTTCACGTGGCCTTCGTTGCTCCGACACTTTGCTGTGTACATGGTGCTGGGGTTCAAACCCACATCCTCACACATGCCAGGCAAAGCACCATAACCTCTGAGCCATTGTTCCATCCCCTATGGTATAACTTTTGTGACTTTTTACCAGTAACTAATATTCCATTATATGGATATACAACAGTTTGCCTATCCAATCATGTTGATTACTTCCAAGTTTTAGCTATCGGAGATAAGGTTGCTCTAAACATTTGTGTGCAGGTTTTAGACATAAGCTCTAAATTTATTTGGGTAAATACCAAGGAGTAAAATTACTGGATCAGATGGAAAGGACATATATTGTTTTGTTAGAAACTGACAAGGTGACCTCCAAAGTGGCTGTACCATTTTGGATCCTCAATAGCAATTGATTAATGATTGAGGTGACAATCACAGCAGTTGAACAGTTTTTGTAAATTCTCTCTGTTATATCCCAAGGAAAAAGATCTGACTTTCAGTATACTTAAATCTGTGTAATAATAATTTGTTGATTCCAAGTTTTTACAGGGCTAACTGTTCTGGTTGACCACGCCTCCTTCATTTAATAGGTATTCATTAGGTCCCCCCTATGCACTTGACACCATATTGACATTCAAGACAGAGCTGTGAACAAGGCTCATGATTCTGACACTCACAGAGTATCATAAATCACAGAGCTGAAATTCATGGTCACCTCCTATCAGGAAGAAACAAGTCAGGGAGGAGCCACGTGTGGTTGACCTTCCCAAAGAAAGGGTCCTATGTTCATACCTAGGTCAACAAAACAAAGACCCTAAACTTTCTGCAACTGTACTTTTGCAAAGTTATCAGGAAGAACTGGTCCTTTGATATGACACAGAAGCTACAAGTAATGGTAGAGGTTTCCAAATCAAGCATATTTATCCACCCTGAAAGTGCTTTGGACAAACACTAATGATGCAGGAATGCAGATTTTTAGAATTAATACCACTCTTATAGGCTTTAAAGGTTCATATGGTCCATTTTCAATATACGGAGCTAATAAAAAATTGCTCAACATTTTTGGAGAGCTATTCATCAACACTTAACACTAGACACTCTCTCCCCCCCTCCCTCTCCCTATATATATATATATATATTTTTTTTTTTTTTTTAAGAGAGAAGGACAGTGAGAGAGAGACAGACAGACACAGAGAGAATCAATTTTTATTGAGTTTTTCACATGGCCTTCACTGCTCCAACACTTTGTTGTGTATGTGGGTGCTGGGATTTGAACCTGTGTCTCGCACATGCCGGGCAAGCACCATAACTGCCAAGCCACCACTCCAGCCCCCACTCCTTATATTTTTTAAGGTCACCATCCCATCTACCTCTTGCTCCTCCAAACTTATTTGTAGGCTGGGCTGTGCCAGCAGCACCTGAGCCAGCCCACATTATTTACTAAGGGTTTCACGGGGACAGGAATGCAGTGGCTGAGAGTGGCTGCCAAGGTATAACTCACCCTGCTGTGTCAAGGTTAGACCTCCATGCCAATAAAGATTCATCAGGTACAAAAACCTGAATCAGCGGTGTCTTTGCACTGACCTGAGCCCTCACATTGGCACAGAGCTCTGGAAGTTCTCGGCAGAGAGGAAGAGTGAGGTGAAAAGGCAGCTTCTAACTCACAGAACACGAATACCAATCCACACAACAGGGATCGATTGAACAGGAAAACCAGAATGAGTTTAAGAAATGCCACAGCCCTCTAGCTCCACTCAGCTTCCTTCCAGGAGTTCTCTCTGGGGAATGAACACCAACCTACACTGCTGACCGTAGCTTTGTAAAAAAAAAAAAAAAAAAAAAAAAAATGGCAGGGGGGGGGGTTGTTTGTCCAGATTCTCTTGGGGCAGCTGCCCAGCAGATCTGGACACTGGGGAATAGTCATCGCAGAGCTCGTCAACAGACAGATTTCCTTACCAGCAATGGGTAAGGAAATCAAACGAGGATGTGGTTGCTGCAGCCAGTGCTTGTGGGCCTCCAAATCACCCATCAATCAATTCTGCGGTCACTGGCCTCAGTTTTCAGAGTAGTCAATGGAACCAGAGCAATGAAAAGTTTAGTATAATCACCTGTACACGAAGTTTCCAGATGAACAGGATTATCTGAGGTGAAAAGGGTATTTAGTTCAACTGGACTCTTTTCCTCTCTTCCCTGTCTGTAGACCCTTCCCAGGAATATGACTTCCTAATTTAAGACCCTTGGGCCAATCCTCCCAAACCTCCATCTCCTACCTTGTCTGTTGCCCTAGACTTAAACCTCACACAGCCAATAGCACCTTTGACATCCCCACCTGCATGTGTGATAGACACCTCATCTCAACATGGCCAGAGCAAGGTCTAGGAGCTGCCATTTGCTTCTCTCTTTCTCTCAACGCTCCTGCACATTTCCTCGTGTCCAATCTTGGAGCAATTCCTGAAGACTCTGACTTCAAACCTACACAGCCCCATTCTCAGCTGTCATCATGGATGAATGCAAGAGCCCCTTTGCTGGCCTTCATCCCCATCCTCGTCCCTGCAGGCCAGTCTCCATGCAGCAGCCACAGTGACCAGAGCAAAATAGGATCCCATCTCTTACTGTTTGACACCCTTCAACAGCCTCCAAATGTTGAGTACAATCTCGGTTCCCATTCCTAGCCTCAAAAGATGTTAATGGGCCCCACCCAGAAGAGGCCACCATCCAATCACTCCCTCATATCATCTTATTTGAATCCTCTGACGTGTACTTATCAACTTCTCATATACCACCATGCACACACACATACACAACTACAAGCTCTGTTTACGATGGTATCTCTAACACCCAGAAATATACCCAGGACAGAGAAGGTCCTCACTAGATATTTGGTGGAAGGAAAGCAAAGCAGTGCCCCATCACAGCAAGTCCTAGAGTCTGTTTCCCCTCTGGTATTGCAAATGATTTTTGTTCTGTGTTACTGTTGAGGAAAGGATATAATAGCTGCCTTGCTTTTATAAGGACTGTGTTCTATGAAAGACATTTATCAGTAAATTCTGGGATCCTCCTCAAGCTTCAGGAGAGGGTCACAAGAACCAGGCAGCCCAAGAACCCTGTTTTGAGATTGCAAACTCCAGCTACTAGAATTAAATTGAATAGTTAAGCCATTTTACCATTTTTTCTTTTGAGTGATTTTACGTTCGTTAAATGGACTTTGCTGAGAAGTGAAAGCATTGGCAAAAAACCTCTGAAGGTACAATAATGAGACTCAAAGACACTCAGGAGGGGCCCTGGATGGAAACCACTGGAACTCCATTTAACTTGCAGCTCACCGCAGCACTGTTTGTCATTTTTTATTATACTTGTATTTTTTTCGTGTGTGCGTCTTTTTTGGTTTTAGGCCTTAAAAAAAGTCCTTCATTCTTTATAAGCGTTCAAGTAATGGAAACACTAGTCATTGTTGACTTTTGCCCATGCCTCAAATTCAATTTTAAAGAGATATCTTCAGGGGGGCTAAAGGCCCCGGGCTGTACTTAAAACAATAGTAAACTGAATCATGTCTCCTTAATTCCCTGCGTGAGTGTGTTTGTGGCAGAGTTATAAAGTGCACACTGATGCCAGTAATTCTAAGGAGAAAAATTCCTCTGCTTCCAAGATCTGATCCAAAGCAAACACTGCACGGCACGTTTGGATAGGTGTTGAGGGGCTGGAAGGCTGAGATTTATGTGCAAAGATGAAAAGACCTCGAATGTGTATAGCTTGGCTAGGGAGACATGATAACTGCCCTTAAATGTTTGACAGAGTAAACACCAAAGGGGAAAGAAAATAACGTCCAGAGCTACATGAAGAAGGCAATTAGGAGTAATGGGAATCTTGGGCAAACAGGATTTAAAAAAAAAAAAAAAAAAAGCCCTGGCGGAAAGACCTTGCAGATGGAAGAACAGTTCTTCTTAGTCCAGGACCAGCCACTACCCCAGGGGTCTTTCCCAACACTCCCCCACCTCTCCTAGAGCAAGGCTGCTTGGTCTGACTTTCACACCAGGACAGGATGGCGAGAGGCCCAAGTCTGCAGAGAGGTGGCTTGGCCAGCTGCTCTGGCATCTCATCTCCCTGCTCCATCGCCCTTGCTGCGGCCTGCCAAGGGAGAAGGAAATGTTTCTAGGAGGTCACTTCAGGACTCAGCGGTGGAGTGAAGGCTGGCGGGCTCATACATTAACTCAGCAGCTACTGCATGGCCAGGGGCAGGAGTGGGGAGGAGGTTGCTAAGTTACTCACCAAAATGCCCTGCACTCATGCTCCCTTTATTCAGAGCTAGCGTTCCCAGACTTCTGTGCCAATCAAACCACCTCGGAGATGGCACAGGGGAGAATGGCGACTTTATAAAAACAGCATTCCAGATTCTTCTCAAGACCACACCTGCTGAACCAGGGCCACACGGCTGCGATTACCAACTTTTCCCAAGAATTCCAAGCTTCCATCTCCGCGCTTTCTTTCAGAGCTGCATAGAAACTGCTTCCCGAATCATCCCACTATTTCTGACTTGAGGAAGTGGCTACATCGCTGAGTTGACTGTATGACTTAAGCCAGGCAACCAAAAAAACCACCAAATTTATTGGCCAGAACTTATCAGGATTTACTATCACAGCTGTATCTCAAAACTTCTCTAAGTGACTGTTGCTAACATCTGTGGGTTATTTCCCCAGAGTAAAATAAACACACTGCCTGCTCACTCACACTTGATGAGGGTATATTTGCCATAAGGTCTGGAAGAACCCCTAAATTCCTGGAGAGGTGTACCATCCAGCATGGGTATCACTGTTGTCCCCCAGGCCAGGTATCCAGTTGGGAAGAGCCTTCAAAAGCCTTAGAAATCACTGCTTTTCTGTTAGAGACTTTCCCACATGCTGACTTATTCACTGGTGACTCCATGAGTTACCACCAACTTTCTCCAGGTTTATATCTATCTACGATCTGCACCAACCAATTTTTCCAAATAATTTCAACAAGTACTTGTTGAATATCTTAGAATAGCAATACTATGACTCAAAATAGCAATACTAACAGCCACCAGTACTATGCTATTGCCTGTAACTGCACTGGACCCTAGAACTCTATCCCCATTGCAATCCTATGAAATAGGTGTTACTATCCCACTATTGGCAAATGACTGTAGAGGCTTCTACAGATAAAGTAGCTTGCATGGAGAAGGGCAGACGGGGAGAGGCAGAAATAGAAATCAGGCACATCTGCTATGCTCTTTTACTGCCTGACTGTGACCAACTAGAAATAAGCCAAGCACATGCATCCATCTACCAAATACAAAGCACCAAGTATGATGGGGACCAGGAGAGAGATTTAGCTGCAGGCTCAGACAGAAGTCCAGATAAGGGGGAAGCAGACTGTGAAGAGCAGGTATGCAAGAGGAGTGAAGAGGAATGACAAGAGTAGCTTGGGGCTACTGTGTAGAGGTCGTTGAAGAGTAAGATGAGGCACCTGCACTGATTCATACGGCACTACCACACTGAGAGCTGAGAGGGATGATAGGACTCAGATGTGCTTTAGGAAAGTCACCCAGCAGCAGGGCACAGTGTTGAACACAGAGGTGTCAGTGCAGAGGCTCTGAGAACCATCTTGGCAAAGGATGGCAATGTTCATGGTGATGACAGTGGGTCTACAGACGAGGCCACCCATTGGCGTGTTGAAAGACTTTCTCACCTTGGAACACAAGGCAGAACCGTACAAACTGTGGAGGTTAATTGCTCTTCAACATGATTACATCACAAGCAGGCTCAGCTACCTCGAACCCCCCAACACGGAGACCCAGGTGAGAATGGCAGGTTGCTGCACAGGCCTTTGGGCAGGGAGCACAGGTGAGTGAAGACCTTCGACTCCTAGTTTGCAAGTCATTCTAACAATCCTGTTTACACTCTTCCAAGTCACAAGGCATTTAGAAGCAGCAAAAACTGGTGAGCGCAGAGAGCGTGGGATGGGAGACAGCCAACAGCAGCCAGAAGCCACTAATGGCCACCCGGCAAGAAAAAAAAAAAGAGTCAGAAAATGTTTAAAACAGAGTCAGGAATTCAAAACATATAGCAGTCTGGAAACCTCTGACCCAGAAGCAAACAGCTCCTGTATTATACTTATTAAATAACTACATCACAAATGGTTGTGAAATGTGGTAAGACAGGGCCACAAAGGAAATGTTAAATTACAATGCCACTTGTGTAGGCAGATAGGGGGAGAATACATGGAAGACACACACCCCACAAAATTCACAACACTTCACGGGGCTGATGCTTTGAGTATCTAGACAGCTCTCTCCTGTGGAACATTTACCTGGCGTGTGCGCAGGAGGATACAATATGCCAGTGTTGATAATGGAACTGTTGGGCTAATCATCCCGGAACGTCTAGATGTTTCCCACTGTGCTCCAATAAAGCATGCACAAAGTGTGACAGTGTGAACTATTTTGCAATTAGCTTAGGAGAATCTGAAATAGCACACACGTCTGCAGTCCCACCTTTGAACACTAATCCTGAGGCAGCCTATGGTCCCTTCCACCTCTCTTGGCACCCACACCTTAAAATCAGTGAGGGAAAGACCAAGCCTGTCCTGCCCACTTCCCTATCTTTGGTTCTGGCAGAGGACCAAAATTACAATAGATGCTTAATAAATGTTTGATTAATAAAAAGAATTAGAATGTGTTGAGCCTCAATTAGAACAACACTACACTCGTTTGAAATATCTCCTCAATAAACAGATTGAGAACTAAAGTCACCCTGTGCGGATGGAAACCCAGTTGGAGTTTCTAGGAAGAGTGTACAGATATTTGAACTGTCTTAAATAGAGAAAAACAGGGAAAGGAGCCCACTCTCTAGTGAGAGGCCTTTCTCTTTACACCCTCACAGAACAAGTTCGGAAGGGACAGAAACTAGACTGGGCCAGAGAAGGGTAGATGAGCTAAGTCTGCCCTAATGAGCAGTCAGAGCGACTTTGGTCATAAAATGTTAAAAGAGGACTTGATGGCCAAAACATAAGTGTGTGGGCAACATCTGAACGGAAGGGCTTTTGTCCAAGGAGTTTGTTCGAACTTATATCCTGGCAACCAGCATTTACAGACACATCCCAAAAGGCTCTACTCTGGACAGCTAGATAAAGGGCATACTTCTGTGTGATGCTAAGATACGGGAAGGAGCGTGGAGGTTGGACGTTGAGGTCAGACTCTAAGAGGTCATGTTTGGACAGAGCAGGACATCCCTAAGGAAGCAGAGACCCAAAGGGGTTGGTTCACAGGAGACATACTGGGTGCCTGGGTGGTGTGATTTTTTTTTTTTTCAGGAAGCTTTCTGGACAAAGCCAGCTTAAATCTAATTAAAAAAGAAGCTCATTGGTGATTTTGAAGATAAGGAAGCAAATAATGAAAAGTTAGACAGACAAAAATCAAAGGAGCAGAGTGAAATAAAGATAAACACAGCAATGCTCGGAGAAGATAAGGAGCGAACAGCTTGGCAAGGAGTCAGGGGAGACATTAAGGGCCCTGGCGAGGAGGAGTGACAGATGGGGCTGGTGCTGCGGATGGGCTCTGTGAGGTCTTCGCTTCCCAATTCCTGAAAGGAGCTGCCTCTCAGGAATGTCTCCTAATGAGAGACTCCTAATGAGAAAGCCAACGGGAAAGAACAAATGGTTGTGGGAGGCTGGGCCTGGGCAGATCCAATCCGCAGCCTCAGCATGCTCAGTGTGAGGGCTTCATGCATCCTCCTCTAAGTCCCTCTTCTGGAGTCCTGCAGTGTAATTGTAAATTTGAGAGCTGCATTTGCAAGAACAGCTAAGAAACTCAGCACACCTGCCTCCCAAATGCCTTTCAGTGGGGGTTCTCCACCAGGACCCCCTCTCTCCCTCCCTCCCTCCCTAGGACAGCACCAGGAGCCTCTCACTTCCCCACTGCGGGAGGCTGATGGCCGATCCATTGCTGCGATTAGGTGTGTTTCTAACACAAGAGTCTCTTCTTGACAGAAAAGAAAGATGAGCAAATAATTTTAGGGCCATTTGCAATAATTCCCAGAATGAGAAAAACTTGAGTTATGGGCAAAGACACAGCAGCATTTCTTCTGAGAACAAGAGATGCCTGCTAATGTGCCCTGAATTTCCATTTAAAAAGAAATAGATGTCTCTGTGAGTTTATAGAACAAGCGTTTTCCAACCAAAACATAATATTCTAGATAGAGCATCAATAAAATCGCCAGAAAAGTACTCATTTTGACTTAAATATGGAGATTCCATCAATTAAAAATTATTTCATCTTGTAGTTAAAATGTGACAATGAATCAGGGGTCACAGCTCTTTCACCCACAGAGCCAGCTGATGAAAACAGCACTCCCTCACCACGTCTCAACACAGAAGGCCTTGCAAACCCACAGGCTCTACATTCACACCTTCAGCCAAGCATGATCAAAAATACTTGGGCGGGGGAAATCTGTGTCTGTACTGAATGTGTCCAGACTTTTATTTTTTATTTAAAAACTATTTACATCGCCTTTTGATTGCCTTCTATATTGCAAGCAATCTAGAGATGATTTAAAGTATACAGGAGGATGTGTGTTGGTTCAATAGAAACACTACACCATTTTATATGAACATCTGCAGATTTTGATATCCATAGGGAGGAGCAACTGGGAACTCTCTCTGATAGGTCACCTTGTACTTAGGCTGAGAACAATGAGGGTCAAATTTCTAAAAGAATAAGGGACTGTGTTGAACCAATTCAAAGGGCAGCATAAGAGTATGTGGTTCACTGGATGTGATGGTACACACCTGTAATCCCAGTAACTCAAGTGACACAGGAGGATCTCTACTTGACAACTTAGCGAGACTGCCTCGAAATAAAAAATAAAAAGGTCTGGGGAGCAGGCTGGAACAGTGGTTCGGTGGTTATGGCACTTACCTGGCATGCACAAGTACGAGAGTTCAAACCCCAGTACCACGTACACAACGACATCTCAGGGCTACATGAAAAACTAAATAAAGATTGCTTCTCTCACTCTCTCTCTTGCTCTTACTGTCCCCTCTTTCTTTAATAAAAAAAAAAAAAGTCCAGAGAGGTAGCTCAGAGGTTCAATCCCCAGTACCAACATAATAACAATAATAATAAAAAGAGTTTGTGGTTAGAGTCCTAGGTTACAGTCAAGATGTAGAAATTGAATTATTATCTAATACCTTGGGTGTTCTTGATCAAACCTTGGACAGAATTCAATTCATCTCTCCAATGAATCCAAGGCAGAAAAGTCTAGAATTTTCTGTAAAGGGGCAATATTATGTGCATTCACATGTATAGGAATCAAATAAATAAAACCTTCAACTTTCATCTGGACATTTTGAAAAGCATGGAATCTTATATAATTATGTGTGTTAAATAAACATTAAATGCCTACAGTATACTAGAGCCCATGGGAAGGTCTCAACTACCTGGCCCACAGACCAGCACCATGGCTGCTTGTGTTTGCACTGTAGGTCTTGGAGAAGGAGGCACCAATTCTGCCTGGGATATGGCAGAGGGGATCCTTGGGTCACTGTAACAGATCTGTAGGGTCAATGCACAAAGAAAACTTGGAAGAGACTACTATGCAGAAGGAACACATGATTTTTTTTTTTCTAAGAGAAAGTGAGGGCCTGGAGCAGTGGCTCAGCAGTTACGGTGCTTGCCTGGCATTTGCAAGGACCTGGGTTCGAACCCCAGCACCACATACACAACTAAGTGTTGGAGCAGCAAAAACTAGATGAAAAACTACATAGAATTCTTTCTCTCTGTCTCACTGTCCTGCTCTCTTTAAAGAAAAAACAAAAGACAAAGTGTGAGAAAGAATCAATTTATGTTTTCATCTAGCTTTTGTTTCTCTTTGTTTCCCTGGGTCCTCACACATGCAAGGCAAGCTCCAACTGCTAAGCCACTGCTCCAGCCTGTGATTTTTCTTTTTTTTAAGTAAGACAAAATGAGTTACTACTGCTCCCAAGGCAGCATAAGCTCCTCCCTCTCTCCATGTGCCAAAATATCGGACGTTCAACATAGAAACAAGCAGGTTCTGGGTTCAGGATGTTTATCGCAAGGCACTCATCAGACTCAAAAGAATCACAAGCAGCAGAAAAGTCAAGGCAGGCCCTTAGTTACCACCTCCAGGACTTACTGGTGAGGCAGAATGAAAATCTCTACCTCAGCTCTCTCCAAAATGAAAGGGAATGCCTATTACAACCCCACAAAGAGCATCCAAGTCCCTTCTTCAAGTCCCCACACCAGCAGAAGAGTACACAGCAAAGAGATGGAACTTTGGGGTTGGGCAAATGAGGATCCGAACCCAGGTGTGCACTTCTGGACTCAGCAACCAGCCTCCTTGCCTCTCCTTCCTCATGTGTAGGGGGAAAGTACCTAAAAGGTACATGCGGCTGTTGTTGCAGGCATGAGGAGCCAGGAAGGCCCTGCACATCAAATGCATAGCTCAGGGCCTGCCGTTGCTCTGGGCTCCATTGACTTTCAACGTGGCCCTGTGCTGAGCCATGTGTCTAGCTTGGGTCTTTTCCTCTTCACAGTATGCACCTCCAAAGCCAGCCACTTGCCCATATCTCAGGCTCATGAAAAATGCATGTGTATTCGAACATGTCCACTTGAAATTATTTAAACAGAGAACTGAATGTTATGCATATTTCACTCCAATTTTAAATTGTTATAGGAAAGGGGGAAAAAACAGAGACAACAAAAAGATCAGTCGTTGCCGGGAGCACAGCAGATATGCAACAGTTGTGACGGAGAGAGGGCATCCTATACTGGTCCCTAATGTAAACTATGGGCTTTGACAATAACAGTGTTTCAATAGCTATTCATCAACTGCGATGAATGTACATATTAATGTAAGATGGAATACTGGAGAAACTGGAAGGGGCAGGGAAGAGGCATATGTAATTTGCTGTACTTTCTGCTCAATTTTTTGTTAATCCAAAACTGCTCCCCCCAAAAAGTTAAATCTTTCAAAAGCATGAGAAGATTAAAACAACAATTACACCCTTTGCCAGACAAATTCCTAGTGATCCCAAGTAGAACTGGCACCTAAATATCACTAGCAAGAAACAGAAAACATTGGTGCAGGCTATCTAAATATCCGATGGTCTACAGCACAAATCAAGCCCTGGTTACTCTCTCCGATGCAGGCCCTTCTGACAGCCCAGATGTCTCCAGCCTGCTGGCCTCCCTGGTACTGAGCTGGACCAGACGCTGGGAGAGGCAAGTGCAGGTCCCTTCCTCCCTTCCTCCCTTCTCCTTCCCTCCCTCCCTCTTAAACTAGGATAGGGTTCCTCCCCACTCCAGGAATGGCAATTCTTTTTCTTTGCCCTCTTCGCTCACCCTTAGCTCCACCAAGGGCTCAAGGCAGGAGGTACACTCAGTCCAGAGATACAGGAACAGCACGCTACAGATCCTGCCACGGGATCTAGAGCATGCTGCAATGTGAGAGGCTTCTTCCCAGCTCCCTGAATTTTGTAAGCTGAAAACAGCTATAGGAGACACCTGATTTTCTGAAAAGTCGTGACTCAAATTTTTGGAGATGGGGAGACAGAACCAGCAACAAATTAATGTCCTAGCTAAAGTTGGGAAGGCCAGAAATCCTCCATGGCAGAGCAGAGGTCAGTAGGAATGGCAGAAGGTTTGAAGGTGCTGTGGAGAGTGACAGTAGGCAGTCCCTAGATGTCCCCATTAAAGGAGTCAGACCCTCGTGGAGAGAAGGGTACTTCTCTTCCAGTTCAAGCCTCTCATCTGACACTAGGAGAAGGACAGCCTTGTGTCCTGGACCCAGGCTCCTCTCACCCCTAACACATGGCCACTGCAGGCCACTACAAAGGCTAGACCTGAGCAGGGAGAGTTGGGGTCACTCTCCTCAGGTGTCCTCTTTGATGGCTGGGTGGTTTGCCTTCAACAGTAGTGTTTTAAAGCCAAGAAAAACATTCTGTTAAATTTCTTATCTTTTTCTTTTTTTTTCTTTTTTGTTTTTGTACTGGGGATTGAACTCAGCAGCATTTAACCACTGAGCCACATCCCCAGCCCTTTTTACTTTGAAACAGGGTCTTGCTAAGTTGCTCAGGGTCTCCCTAAGTTGCTTACAGTGGCTTTGAACTTGCATCCTCCTGCCTCAGCCTCCCAAGTGTGCCACCACACCCACCTGTTAAATTTCTTTCTATAAGTATATAGGTACTCAGATAAAGCAGTAATTATGAAGAAGAAACTACAATAGTGGAGTTTGAGTCACTACAACTTACTTATTTTGCTCTTGGGGACACTGAGACCCACCCTCCCCTGCTGCCACCAGAAGGGAAGTAATTGATATATATATAGAGAGAGGTCACAGAGGAATTAGTCCCTAAGTTAGACCCCAAACCAGGCCCTGTGAGTCTGTCTCCTTCCAAAGAGAAATTCCCTGAGGAATATAAACCTTCTGGTCAGAGGACATATTAAACAGGAAAGAATTGTACAGGGATAAATGATTTAATCATTGCCAAAATATAATTTGTTTTCCTTTATGGGTCCCAGTGTGCCAAGAACAATGACATAAAGGAATGGAGAGAGTCCTCCTTTCCTTCCTGACTCCCTCAATATGTCACCAAGTAACTGGGGAGCCAGGCCCTATGGGCCAGGGCAGAGGTGCTAAGCTACCTAAAGACAAGGGGGGGTGGTCCACCCTCAGGAATTTGTGATCTAATCAGACTTGCAGACACTGGGTAAGGAAGCCTGGCTGCTGCAACTTCAGGGTGACCAGCCAGCTGTCCTGGAACCAGAGAAGGGGTCTTGCGAGGGCTGAAGGAGGGTAATGTGACATCATTCAGCAGCCCTCTTAAAAATAACACCTGTCAGTCACCGACAAAAAATGAAGTGCACTGGGCACAGTGGTACAAGTCTGCAATCCCAGGGGCTTAGGAGGCTAAGAGAGGAGGATTGCAAGTTTGAGGCCACACTCAGCAACTTAGTAAGACCCTACCTCAAAATAAAAAAGTGTCCCTGGGTTCCATCCCTAGCATGCACACATGCGCGCGCGCGCACACACACACACACACACACACACACACACACACACAGAGAAAGAAAATCACACACACAAAAATAAAGTGTAATACTCTATTACTGAGTCCTCTTATTACCTGTAAGCTCAGCCTAATTTAGCAAGATAAATCCCCAAAACTCCCTTTAAATAGTCTCTAAATTTTTCAAATGCATATTTCCATCTGCAGAAAAAAGAAAAAGAAGCTCGTGCCCATAAACAGGTACATTTATGCACATATCACTGTTATGGAATTTTAAACATAACAGTGCTCTGCTAGTATATACACTCTCAAGCAGAAACAAAAATTCATATTTAAGAGACCTTCCAGTATGTCCTCCCTATACTGCTGAGGAACATCCTACATACCTTTCTTTAGAAATTAATAGTGTGGCTCAAGGCTTCTCAAAATAGGGTGGTTCTGGAATCCAAAGGGCCTGGAGGAGGGGCTTAAAACAGCCCTAAGATCTTCCTTCAAGCTGATGGAACCAACTCTCCAGGATTAGACCCACAAATCTGCATTTAACGATCTCCCCACGGGAGCTTTAAGCTCACTGAAGGTCTAAAAGCTCTTCTCTGGATTAAATAAATTTTTCCAGGAAGAAAAAAAAGTTTAAGAACTTCCTTTCTGCAATAAATGGGCTTCAATGGCTCCCTATCCAAGAGAGAACACCTGACAGCAAGGACAGCAAGCCATTTTGCTGTGTGGGGTTGTCCTTCTAATCACAAAAACATGCAAACTCTGCGTGGTTACACAGGGAGGCAGTGGCTCCCGCAGGAAGAAAGCCACCACCCAAACCCAGACAGCCAGAGAGCTACCCCCAGGTGGCAACCCTTCCACGGCAGACTTAGCTCAGCAACTCCACACCCTTCAAACCTCAACTTCAACCCAGTCGGGGTCCACCACGTTACCCAGTCTATTTATTGATGTCATGCTTGCCTTGTGGGACCCAGGTGTCTCCAAAGTCTAAATTGGTCAATAATTCCTTCAGCTCCGTTCTTATCAATGCTTTGTCAACTAATCTACTGGTCAGCAAAGAACACAGGCTCCGGGTTCTATAGCATCAGCTCCTAAGTCTGGGTCCTAGTGACCCCAGGAGCATGTGCCTCCTCTCCAACTCCACCATTTCCACCTTCCAGGACCCTCCAGCCAGCCTACCCCTACAGCCACCTCTTCTCAGAGCCTCCCCTGCACACAGACCAGCATCAATCCCCGGTTTCTGTATGTTTCAACAGAATATTAGGTCTTTCTAATAGTACTCAGCCACATGGCCTCACAGGACAGCTTCATGTGTAGATATCCTCACTGGCTTGAGACTGCATTTCCCTCATCTTGAGCACCTGTGCTCCATCTTTAAATGTCTACTGTGTGGGCTGGAGCGGTGGCTCGGCGGTTGTGGCACTTGCCCGGCATGTGCAAGTACACGGGTTCAAACCCCAGCACCCACGTACACAACTAAGTGTCAGAGCAAGGAGAGCCATGTGAAAAACTCAATAAAAATTGATTCTGTATCTATCTCACTGTCCTTCTCTCTCTCAAAAAAAAAAAAAAAAAAAATCCTTCCGTGTCTACACAAGCATGGTTCAATGTAGGCTCAGCAAATAAGCACCTAGGATACTCCAGCGCAAACATTCCAATATACCTGTAGGTGACACAGGAATACAATACTCCTCTGCATTATTTTTATATATTATTAAAATAAATATTATATAGATATCAGTGGGCTCAAGTCCAAGCTCACCCACTTGCCAGCTGGGTGATCTTTGGCAAGTCACTTAGCTCTCTGAGTCAGCTTCCTCTTCTACAAGAAAGGAAAATAGTAACATCTGCCCCTTAATATCACTGTGAAGATTAAATAAACTTATACATGTGATAGGATTAGAACCATGCCTGGCCACTGGAAATAATAAATGTCATCTATTATGCTATTAATTTGACAATTATTGACTATCATTATTGACCCAGGCATTATGCTAGGTACCTAGAATACAAAAAATAAAATAAAATCCTAAAAGCCTCATTTTGGCTCAGAAGCCAGAGTGGGTGGAACTAATTGCATACACTAAGCAAATACCGTAGTACTTGAATGGACCATAAGGGTCGGCTGATGGTTGAATGGAGAAGGTTCTTGGTACCTAGGAGCTATCACACGCTGCAGATGCTACTAACTCTTGCCAGCCTCTCAGAGATGTGGGCTCCTAGAGAACAGGATGGTAGCAGTGGTAACAAGCTTCCATCCCCAGGCTTTAAATTCCTTGTATAATGCCATCCCCCACCTGTTATGGGTTAAATATGCAATGTCCCCCAAAAGGTTGAAATGTGAGTCACTGCAAGAATTCCAGAGGTGAAGATTAGATCGAGAGAGCTGTCACCTAATTAGTGGATTAAGCTGCTGATGTGGATTAACTGGGTGATAACTGTCTATAGGTAGAGTGTGACAAGAGGAGGTAGGTCCCTGGGGTGTGCCTTTGGGTTTAAATTTTATCCCTGGTGAATAGAGCTCTCTATTTCCTCTCCACAGTTCCACTTTCCTCCCCGACGCCCTTCTGCTCTGACGTTCTCTGCTTCACCTTGGACACAGAACTGTGGAGTCAGCCAACCGTGGCCAGAATCTCCAAAACTTTTAAACTCCTCTTCCTCTAAAAGTTGTTCCTGTTGGGTATTTTGGTCACAGTGACATAAAAGCTGACACTAATACCTCCCATGTGTACCAAATATACCAACTTTCCTGGCCCCAGAGAGAAGGCAGGGGTGCTCCTACTCTGATTTTTCCTTTTTTGCATTTTTCTTTGAACACTGGGGATTGAACCCAGGGGCCCCTAACCACTGAGCAACATTCCCAGCCCTGTGTAAATTTTATTTTGAGACAGTATTTTGCTAAGTTACTCAGAACCTCACTAAGTTGCTGAAGCTGGCTTTGAACTCATGATCCTCCTTCCTCAGCCTCCCGAGCCGCTGGGATTTTAGGTATGCACCACCGTGCCTGGCCACTCTGGATTTTTCAATGAGTCTACACCATACCTCCAGGTCTCAGCATCTCTGGGTGCAGTCTCCCACTACATCTCCATCAAGTTACCCAGTGGGGAGTAAACATGGGACGACAGCTCAGAACTCAGGGACCAGGTCAAGGAATCTACAATCCTGAGAGCAATGACTGCTGAGACAGCCAATCAGCTGCTGGTGCAGGTGAAGTCCTGGGAAACTTGGAGGAGAGCCAGAACAAAGACAGCAGCTTGAGCAAACGCAGCATTCCATCCGAACTTCTGTAGTCGTTTGGAACAGAAATGTAACTCAAAGGTGCTTATGGAACGGGGACTGTGCTAGCTCGAATGTCAAAACAGCCCAGGGATACTATCTTAGCACGGCCAGGGAAAGTCTTTTTTTTAAAAATAACACATGCACTGGGCGAGCTGCATGGCTATCTGGGGTTCCAGGTAAGAAAACGGCAGGCATACAGGTTCAGAAGCGGGGACATGGAGAAGCGTGGGTAAAGACGATGGCAAGGGGCAAGTTCTGACTGGTGACGAGGCCAGAGCAGCTCAAACCTGGTACCCCATGGTAAGGAGTGTGGAGACTAAGGACTGGATATGCCCACACCAGGTATCTGCTTCATCCACGCCCTGTGGACCAGGGATGAGGAGAGGAGAAATCCTCACGGAAAATTAGAAAACAGAATAATGGATGCTCTATAGAGGGGGACATAATCACAGTGCCTATGACCAGAAATTTGGAAGCTCATACTCATTGGGAAATTTTTCCACTGGAGAAAGCTATGGTTGCTCAACATACCCACTACGTGTCCCTCAATGGATGAATGGATAAACGATGCTGTGTCCACGCACTGGGACACCAGTCAGAATTACAGCACCCATGCAACTCCCTCCTGCAATTCTTCTGAAATCAATTTATCAAGATATATGCTTTTGATGCTATTTTAGACATTTCTTTTCAAATATATTAGACAGATAGATTAATCTGACTTTTACAAAGCATCTGTGACTTTTTTTATTGATAAACAATTATTAAAAAATACTACTGAAAGCCAGGTGCCATGGAAAGTGCCTACAGTCCTAGCTACTTGCAAGGCTGAGGCAGGAGTACTGCTTGAGCCCAGGAGTTGAAGAGTTCAGGGCCAGCCTGGGCAGCTAGAAGACCCTGTCTCAGAGAAAAAGAAAAAGAGAAATGCTATCAATAAATGTGCAACTTATTTGAAATGCACCAAAAATAAAATGTATTAATGGATGGCTACAAAGATAGATGGATAGAGATGTGATAAAATAAGTAAATTTAATATTATTGGTACAAATAAGCAATGATATTTGTGATAAGATTTTTTTCAATTTACCTGTTTGAACATTTTCATAATAAAGTGTTGGGAGTGGAGGACTTTGTCATCTGAAGCCTAAACAAATTAACACTGGAAGTAATATTTTCTAAGTGTTTTTTAAAAAAATCAACAGGATGGGGTTGGAGCTGTGGCTCAGCGGTTACAGCACTTGCCTGGGATGCGCAAGTACATGGGTTCAGTTCAAATCCCAGCACCACGTACACAATGAAGTGTCAGAGTAATGACAGCCACATGAAAAACTAAATAAAATCGATTCTCTCCTTCTCTCTCTCACTGTCCCTCTTTCTTAAAAGTCAGCAGGATCAACATGGCTACAATCTGAGCTTTCTAAAATCTTTTCTCTCTCAGTATTGTCACTTTATTTTGCCCTTTATCACTCTTGAAAGTGGGATAACCACTGTGACTCATCATCTTTGAAGAATTTTTTTTGTCCCAAGAACAGCCTTCCAGCATTGTTCAAAAAAATGCAAATTAAAATCATAAATAATTATTGCATAAATATTTACAGGTTAACACTAATTATACTCTTTTAAACAGCAAGGAAGTTAGGGTTTAACAGAACCACATGCAATGTTGCCTTCCACTCTGAAATGAGCAGGAGCGGGCGGGGTCATTAGGAGATTTCATTGTACCTACTACAGTGCGCCTCACAACTTATCTGCATGAAAACGGACTTGAGAGACTGTTAATCTGTAAGAATTTACTTCTATCACATGAGTTTCTAATACTTCTGTAGGTAAAATAGTCTGATTGGATTTCTGGCACATTAGAAAACCACCTGAGGGACTGCAGCGGTGGCTCAGCAGTTACAGCATTTACCTGGCATGCCCAAGGACACGGGTTCAAACCACCACCACATACACAACTTAGTGTTGGAGCAACGAAAACCATATGAAAAAACTAAATAAAATGAATTCTCTTGTTCTCTCTCTCACTCTCTCTCTCTTTAAAAAAAAGAAAGAAAGAAAAATATCTGATCATTCACACATTCCGTGAATAATTTTGGGGCAGAGAAACACAGTCCTTCACTTTATGGGGTTCAGATTCTAGTGGGAGAGGAAACTAAAGTCCAAAGGTGCTATAGTTTGAATCTGGATTGTCCCCCAAACACCCTTATGTTAAAAGCTTAATCCCCAGCATGGTGCTGTTGGGAGGTGACAGAAACTAATAGGTAGGGCCTGGAGGGAGGCCTTTACTGGGGTGTGGGGGGGTGCCATCAAAGAGGACCATGTGAGGCCATTTCGGTTTCTCTCATTCTCTTTTTCACATCGTGGCCATGAGGTAAGCAGTTCTGCTTCACCACAGACCCAAAAGCACTGGGACCAGCTGACCATGGACTAAACTTTCAAGACTGTGATCCAAAATAAACCTTTTCTCTTTTCAAGTTTTTTTCAGGTATTTGTTATAGCAGCAGAAAGCTAGCCAACTCAAAAGGCAATTTTAGATAATGCTAAGTTCCATGAAGAAAAGTCATAAACAGGATAACAAGAGAGAAAATGATGGGGCCGTGGTGTGGAAAGGGGTTATGGAAGAGTGGAGGTGGTGTCTGAGGGTAGGGGAGGAGGGGCTCTAACTTAGGCCAGGTGGCCAAGGAAGGCTGCTCCCAAAAGAAGAATCTGAGGCGAACCCTGAATATCAGAGAGAGATCAGATTTTAGAGATGATGATTATACTCACACCCCATGCAAAGGCATCTAAGAAACTGGGTCAGCGGATTCAAGGAGCTACCAAGAGGCCCAGGGGGATCTCAGCAGTAGGGGTGCTGGGAAAGGCAGAAGGGGTCAGAGTCACACAATGCACTTGGCCAATGAGCTTCCATTTCATTGTGGGTGAAGTGAGAAATGATGGAGGACAAGGAGCTCCCTGCAATAACAAAGTGAACTTCTGGAACAGAACCACCTACTTTCAGGTATTAATTCTAAAATCTCTGAAAAATAACTTCCAGCTCAGTGAAAGCAACCCAGGTAAGGGGACGGTGCTGCAGTATCTGTGGTGATGTCCTAACAGCTTACACGATGATAATAAGAAGGAGCAACTAACAAATACTCAGTGTGGGACCAGAACGGGGCCATGTGAGCAAGGAGCCATTTCCTCCTCTCGCCCCATGAATCGGTTCTGCATGGCCCTTGTTATAGAATTGACTATCCTGCGGCTCAGAGACAGAAACGACTTTCTCTTCGCTCACAACCCTCAAGAGGCAGAGTCAGGACTTGAACCTGAACCCAGTGGGTTCCAAAGCCCGTTTTCTTCACTAGTGAATCTAGCAGCCCTTCAGATGGCACACTGGGGAACTTCAGAAGGACAGTATCTGAAAGCTGGTCATCGCTGGGGACAGGCATTCTCTAGTTCACCTTCTTCAGCTCATCCTGGCACAAGTCAATACAAACACAAAGTAAGGGCTTGGTAATGGGAGCGAGGGAGATGGAGAGAAGATACAGGAAGAAGAACCCAGCTGAAAGTTTTCCTGCAGCAAGAGCAACATGCTCACAATCTGCTTCGCTCTCTCAGAAGAGAGCAGCTGTCACAGTGGACTGGAGCTTACATTTTCCTTTGTATCCCAAGGTAAATACCTTGCAGCATTTATTCCCTACGTACCCATCACCCAAGTGATAGGAGAAAAACATTGTTCCCAAATGTTTTCTGACTGCAGAGTCTTTGCGCGCCGGTGATTGCTGTAATTTAACCTCCATAATAAAACGGAATCATCGCTGGTTGACAATTCACAGCACAGTTTCAGAACTGCTTACTTCTTCCATCCAGCTCCCTTGTGATTGCGATTTACTGGTGTTCTCTGCCTTCGGGAAGCACCTGCACAGCCCTGCCAAAAGCCGGACGTGGCGCTCACTTAAGCCACCTGAACGCTTTGGATGCCAAGTGGCCAGACAACAGCTTAACGATCAGCTAGTGTCTGACGCTTGATCTGGTGGGGACCATGAAATAGAGGATACAGCAGTGCAGCGATTCAGCTGTCCATCACAGAGCCGTGCGTCTTCTTGGTAAGTCATTTTGAAGGCGCGCACGGAAGCCCGGTGTCATAAGCACCCCAGTATGAGAGGCAAGCATGAAGATGCTGTTTGTAATGAAGCCATTTGATTGACTGGCTTGTTAAGGGAGGACGGGAGCAAGTGGTACCAGGGCAACACTGCAAAATAACAAAGGAAGGAAGAAAGAGAAGGCACGGGACTTGAGAGGCATGGAAGCAGCATCAGGAACGGTAAAGGTCTTCTTCCACCCTAAAAGGTACCACCCAGTCTTCCCAATAGGATCTTCCACTGTCGAGGGATCATTCAGTTTTCAGCTAAGTTGGAGACAGCAGAGCTCCAGCGACATGGGTATTAGCCCACGGAGGGCCAGAGTATTAAAACTGCACCGATTTTGAAGGAATCCTTAAGGTAAAGGAGGCTATGCAGCAGTGTAGGATGGACATGGGCTTTGGACTCCGACATGGGTCTATGTCTGCTCAGCCATACCTTCCCTCCTTACCCTGGAGTTTCCTCATCTGTCAAAAAGGGTGAACATACTACTACTAGAGTGTGAACATGCCCCCTCCTCAGTTCAGGGGTTGTCAATGTGACAGTATGAAGAAGGGCCTTAAGAAGGGATTAGATGGGGCTGGAGTGGTGGCTGAGCACTTATGATGCTTGCCCGGCACATGCAAAGACACAGGTTCAAACCCCAGCACCACGAACACAACTAAATGCCGAGCAACAAAAACCCCATGAAAAACTAAAATTGATTCTTTCTCTCTCTCTCAAAAACATAAAATAGGGGCTGGAGCAGTGGCTCAGCAGTTTCGGCGCTTGCCTGGCAAGCACAAGGACCTGGGTTCAAACCTCAGCACCACGTACACAACTAAGTGTTGGAGCAACGAAGGCCACGTGAAAAACTAAATAAAGTTGTTTAAAAAAAAAACATAAAACAAAATACAAACAGGAATTAGGCCAGGAGGGCTCCTCCCTCGTGAGTGGGATCGAGTGCCTTATCCATTATCAAGGGCTTTGCAGAGGGAATTGGGTCTCCTGCCTCTACATGCTCCATGAGAGGATGCAGCACGAAGGCCCTCACCAGACGCCAGCGCCTTGACCTTGGACTTCCCAACCCCAGAACCATGACAGAGTACATTTATAGCCTTTGCAAGTTTCCCAGCCTCAGGAATTATGCATTAGGCAGACTAGGAGAACTACCGACTTCATAATGGTAGTTGAAAGAAGGGCATGCATATGTGTGCACAGCACCAGGTGAAAGGCCAGATATTAGGGAAGTACTTAAGAGAAGTTCGCTATCAATGTTAACATTCTACCTTTGCATTATGGCTGCAACTTCAGCCATGAGGATGCCAGCATTACCTTTCCCCACGCCAGCCGGCCAACCTGCATGTGGCTGTCTGTCTAGTCGGCACTATACAGAAGGTCGAGGTATTCACACGCTTGGCACATCATCATCCCTGGTCCACCCAAGGCTCCCTCTTGACGGATATGTTCGCCTTCAGTTATGGTTTGGGTATGAGATGTCTCCCAAAAGCTCCTGTGTTTAATACAGCAATCTTCAGAGGTGAAATGACCGGATTAGGAGGGCTGTGACCGGATCAGCGCATTCCAGTTTGAATGGACTGACTGGGTGGTGCCTGGAGGCAGGTGGGGTGTGGCTGGAGAGAGTGAGCCACTGTGGGTGTGCCCTGGAAGTTTTTGTCCTTTCTATGGCTTCTTCCCCTTTCCCTGTCTGCTTCCTGGCTGCCATGAGTGGAGTGGCACTCCTCCGCCACACCTTCTGCCATGATGTCCTGTCCTGTCTTGGGCCCAGAGAGACTGCAGTCAGCCAAACAGGACTTCTGAAACTGAGCCAAGATAAACTTTTCCTCCTCTGGGTTGTTCCAGTAAGGTATTTTGTCACAGTGATAAAAAGCTGGCTAACGCACTTTCAGACAGACCACACCCCCACCCCCACCCTCCATGGCATTTTCTCTAATGGGTTTGATGGACATTCATAACTGCGCACGTGCTGTTAGAAAATGCATGGCTATTTTATTTGCTTTTAATTTACATAGGGGCTATGAGGCAATAAATCCTACTCCTCAAGCATTGTCTCACTCAAAACCAGCACGGGTTATCACAAGTACTTCTAGCTCATTACTTCTTGTGGCCACGTCCAGCACATTTGACATTTGACCTGTTCTTATCCCTGATGAAGGGATTCTAGGGAGTCTCCAGCTGCCTTCTGCAATATAGGTGCTGGCCTCTTTGCATCTTCTTTACTTACTATATTATTTCTTCAAATCAGCTCTCATCAAATAAATAAATTTTAAAGGGTACTTATTGTTGTTCTAATATAGATTAAAGCACAGGTGTAACTGTTGAAATTGCTCAGCAGTTACGATTGCTACGGCTCTTTGACTCCCCAAGTATGTCACCCGGTTACAGGCTGGCCTGATGCTGATCTTGTGCTCAACTGCCGGCCCGGCCCAATGTAATTTCCATATCTAAATATCTGCTGTTTGATTTCCAGCTTTGGCTTCCCTTAAATGAGCCAGAGGAATGGGAGTCTGTTGTGTGACTGTTTCTGTCTCAAGGAGGAAGCAAGTGGCCTGGCTCAGGGTCCGATGGATCCAACCCGCAAACTTTTCCTATCCCAGTCCTGAGAGTCATAATGCCAGCTTTGTTATTATATCCATTTTACGGATAAGGAAACTGAGAATGTGGCTAAGGTCTCAGCTAGTAAAGGATCACCGACCTCAGGTCTCCGTGGCACCAAAGTCCAATCATTCACACTCTCTCCTAAAGGAGAGATGCACCAGCTTCCCAAGAGCTTACTGGCTGTCCAAGCACATCAAAACTCTACAGGCAGCATGTAAGAAGCCCTGGGTCCAATTTGCAGAAATTCAAAAAGAAAAAGAAAAAGAAAAAAAAAGAAAACTCTACAAATGGTGCAGGCAAAGGGGCTGAGTGCCAAGGTCAGCCTCCTTAAATTGCCGGGACCACGGAGACAGACTAAGGGCACAAGCTTAGAGGAGCCATTGCTAAAAGCCTCCAAATTACATGCTGTCTCCTCATAACTGTCCTCAGAGAAGTGAGACCCAAAGGGATCAGGCTGTGGAACTGCCGGGTGACTGCCCCTCTTGGGTTGGTTCTTAGTAGGTGCCCTCCACTCACTTTAACATAGAAGACTCCCCAAATAGGGCAATCCTGAACTGTTCCTTCTGCTAAATGCTGAATGTAGCTGAACATAAAATAAGATGCTTCGGTTTCCACTGAAAACAGACTTCTCAGGGCATCGTGCAGCACAATACAGGCTGCTGTGACTTTCCAGGACCCTGCTTCTGAGGGTGGTCTGAGGGTCTGCAGAACACAACCACTAATGATCTGTTCTCTCCAGTCACTCGGCAGGAGGAGAGGAACAGGCTGAGGAGGAGATTTGGAGGCACCATCACATAGCCACTGCCTCTAGGACTGAGAGGACACCCAGCGTTTCTGAAAGAAGAGATGGGTGAATATAAACCAAACACGCAGAGAAAGGCAGGGGACATGGCAGCAGTGCCCTGGACACAGTGGAGAAAGAAGGAACCGATGAGAGGTGCAGAAACAGAAGCACAGACCCTTCCTGCCTCCTCGGGGTGACACCCCAAAACATCTGTGAGTACCACTGCCTGCGGAGCCAGGGGTGTGAGGTGCAGGAGCTAATGCAAGGAGTGGAATGCTCCCCCAGGGTGGTGAGGGGAGCATTCAACACCAAGGTGTGCCACTTCTGTTCCCTGGGAATCCTCACCTTGCAGACCTTGGAAGACCCCCCCCCCTTATCTGGTGAGACTTCAAGCCCCGCACCCTGCTCCATCCTTCTCCCCACTCCCTCAGCTTGTTCCAGCATCTAGCAGGCTGCAACCCCTTCCCTGTGCCACCTGCCAGGCTCTGGTCCCCTGGGTGGGTACCCCCACTCCTCTAACTCCTCACTCAGGGTCTGTCTCCCCAGAGGCCTGGGGAGGAGACAGTGCATCTCCATTCTGACTACGGCATTGTCAACAGTAGTCAACCAAAGGGCCCAGGCTGATAGAGCGCAAGGCCTGTTGCTCAGGTGACTTGGTCAAGAAATGGCAGGGCAGGTGAGGTGAGCACCCGCCCTGTCCCCACATAGGTGTCGCACGGATGGAGGTAGTTTAGGACAGGAAGGCGTGAATTGCACTCTCTCTAGCTTTTATTTCCTCCTCTTAAAATGACAGGAATTCTCAAGGCACCCTGCACTTCACCCCATCCCAACAGACATTGGTTGAAAGCATTCCTTGCTCATGCAATTCCCAGCTGTGGCTACCAGATAAATCAGAGAACCTGAACTTGATTCACATCTCGGCTCCCTCGCAAAGAAGTGTAAGTTGACACATGCGTGCACCCACATCTTTGGTGTGTGTGTGTGGTGTATAAGAATTATAATTTAGTAAAGCTGCTTAGAAGACAGCCAGTGTAACTGGGTGCTGTGTTTTCAGGATTGGGCCAATGATGAGATAACTGTTTTTTAAATGCTAACAACTCAGTTATTAAGACAAGTTACACTCGTGACAAACATCAGAGAGGAGATGTGAGAATCCAATTTAAAGTCATCGACTATGCAAATGGGAAATTTCAAAATATGTAAATGCACCACACTGTGATAAAAAGGAAGGATACATGGGGCTAATTTCCTCCTGTTAATTCTGCTAAAATAACTCCTTTATTGCCACATTCCTGCCACGGTGAGCTCTTTATGCTGTTGTTGATGAAGGCTTAATGCTCTTTTTTTTCCTAGAACGAAGTTTGATGAATTATTTTTTTTTCTATAAGGTGCCTGCACAGAGAGATAAGTGCCACACATTCAAATGTGGCCACTTGGAGCATTTTTCAATCCTTCTCCACGTGAGAGATATGGCCTCAGCCATCATTCTAGAAGGCAAGTGTGGCTGGGGAGGGAGACAGGGTATCACTCTGGCTTTTGTTTCCTGGTTCTGCAAATGACAACAGACTTGGAATTATTTACATGGATCAAGACCTCTTTGAGGTTGGACATTAAGGAGAATTTTTTTTAAAAGAGTCTGAAACAAGGACTAAAATCCTAAAATGTTGAAGGTGAAGAAAATCTCAGGAAAAAATACACAATCTAGTTGTCATGGTTTAGATGTGGATGGTCCCATGTTTCTCACGTATGAGACAATGCAAGAAGTTTAGAGGTGAAAGGATTGGGTTAGGAGAGCCTTAATCTAATCATTTAAGGTCCACTGATCCACTGATATGGATTAACTGGGGGGTAACCATAGGCAGGTAGGGTGTGGCTGGAGGAGCCTGGGGACCTCTGGGGCTTATATTTTGCTTCTGATGAGCAGCACTCTCTCTGCTTCCTCATTGCCATATCCTGAGCTGTTTTTCTCCTCCATACCCTTCCGCCATGATGTTCTGCCTCATCTTGGGCACAGAGCAATGGAGTTGGCCCTCTATGGACTGAGACCTCTGACACCATGATGCCAAATACATTTTTCCTTCTCTGAAATTGTGTTTATCAGGGCTTTTGGTCATAGTGGGTCACAAACTTAAAGAAACATCCTATGTCCCCTTATGATGCATTCTTATCCTAAGTCCTGTGAATAACCTTGACCCCATGCCTACCTAAGAAGTTTTAAAATCTAACTTCACAAGGATGTATTTTTCCTTTTCTTTTTTTTTTGGGGGGGGGGGTAACCAGGGATTGAACCCAGGAGTGCTTTACCAGTGAGCCGCATCCCCAGCCCTTTTTATTTTTTTATTTTTGTGACAAGGTCTTGCTAAGTTACTAAGGATCCTACTAAGATGCTAAGGCTGGCCTTGAACTTGCAATCATCGTGCCTGAGCCTCTCAAGTCTCTGGAATCATAGGCATGCACCCCTGTGCCTGGCTGGGGTTGCATCGTTTAGCTGAGATAACGTATGTAAAGCCTAGCACAGCACCTTGGCAACTGAGAAGTGATCGGTAACATGAGGATGATAATGTTGGTGTCTGTGATGTCTATAAAAAATGACAACACCTCCAGCTCACTTTCTGCAGGGGGGATTATAAAATCACTCAGTGTGATTTGAGCTCTCACTACATCTATTTAAAGCCTCTATTTCATTCCCTAAAGGAGGTTGTAGCCCTGACCTAATGCTGGGCCTCACAGACTCAATGTTCTCTGGGGCCAGAGTAGCAATATAAATGCCCAAGGAGCTGCATGCACATGGACAAACCTGGTAATTCATGCTAAATGTTGCTATGAGGCAATGGTAGTTGCAGATGGGTACACCTCTCCATTTGTCAAGTTTTAAATCTGGATATTTTTGTATCACTTCATATTTTTATTCATGGTTCATTTTTTCCCTTTAAGGCCCATGCTGACCAAGTCAAACATGCCCCTGAGCAGGACTGGTGTGGGAGCAACAGGGGTACAATTCTGGTAGTTACTCCTTTTCTGCTGTGGGAGCGACAGGGGTACAATTCTGGTAGTTACTCCTTTTCTGCTTCCCCTCTCTACTGAAGCAGTTTTCCTGTCCCCACCATCACATGCATCAACTCCTGCACACTCTCTCACACACGGCTTTAAGAGAATGGCCACGGACTCCATTCTATGTTCATTTTGCCAAGCAAAGCTTGAACATTCTTCCCTACCATTAAATCATCTCTACCACATTTGGGCCCCAGAGGACAACTCTCATTTACCCATGTGGCCCCCAAGTCTTGTGCACTGTACCCAGACTATGGCTACCGTGACTTTAACTACAAACTGCCCACAGAGCAAGGGAAGGGACCCCCAATAGAGGCTACCATCCAGCTGGCCAAGAGCTGCCCGCATGCTCTGCTCCCCTACAAGTTTGAGGCTTCCATCCTCCTCTGCAGCTGGTACTCATCCCATCTTTTCTTAAAAGTGCTGACAGTCAGCATCTTTGCCCTGCCTGAACATTTTACAGACACCTACTGGAGATAAGCAGACACCTTCTCATTGTCTGGTGTGACAGTGTTCCCAAGCAACTCCCAATGTGACTGAGATGAGATCTGCTTTCTAACGTTCACTTGGGGCTCTCAGGGATTCCTGTAGAGGTTCTTCTCAAAGGAGCCCACCCGACAGCCAAATGGAAGGCTCCAGAGTCTCTGGGTGCAAGGAGAGAATCTCTCTAAGTACATTCCCTAGGTCCTGATTTACCTCCCCAACTGACACACAAAAAATAAATTAAAAAGCACAAGAGAAAAAAGAAATCCACATTTGCTCCCGGTAGTACAAAGCATTATGTGTTGCTTATTCAAATAGCAAGCAAGCCGGAGATGGGCAAGAAATGACATCCCAGCTGATTATTAACAAAGACTCTGATTACTGGCAAGGGCTGTCATCTCTCTGCTGAATGCAGCATAAATGGAACACCAATGAATTCCTAACTACCTTTTCATTTTCTCTTCATAACCTAATTTAGAAAACATAAATAATTTCAACCTGTTTGCAGGCCAGGCTACAACTCACCTCCGTAAGAGAAACCAAGTAAAGGCCATAAAACTACAACTGGTGCCACCAACCCATCCCCACTTACATGCACCAATTCTGTATCCGAAATATTTCTGAAAACTGTTAATATGTTGCTAGTAATTTATATGATTACAGCCAGTGGTTTATTATTATTATTATTACTATTATTATTATTATTATTGCTATTATGGTTTTTATTCTGTCAATTGGATCTGTTGATGGTGACACCTTAGTGATTCACCATCATTTCCTCCCACTCACAAACCTTTTAAGATCTTTCATCTTGACTGAGTATAAATTAAGCGGCATTATTTTCTTCCTGGTCAAATGTGTTGCAATAACCACATAATCCTCTGAAATATCAGAATTGGAACAAGTCCCCAGGTGCAGTACTGCATGTCAGCACCCTACCACCCAACCCATCCCTCTGTTCAGGTGATGCACCACGCAGACATGCCACCTGCAGACCACAGCCTGACTCTCCTAGGGACAGCAGTCGGGCAGGCAGAGAGCACAGTGGGCTCAGATTGGGGTTTCCACGTGAGCTCCCTGATGGGGGATAGGCAGGAACTAGTGCTGTAATTTCACACAGAGCCTCCATGGCCAAGAGCCTTGGTTTCCCAGGCTGCTTGGTCCACCTGGTTTTGATCAAAGTCACTGGGAATCTTTGAAAGTAGGATTTTATAAATGGGGGGAAAATAGGCAACCAAATGGGAAATATGATTTTACATGACATTTCACTCTGAATGCAAAGGGAATTTTTTTTCCTTATTTGTTATACAACAGAAACCAAATCCAAATTCTACTTGTGAGAAAGAGGAGAAAGCAATTGTTTGGAGGGGAGGTGGGAAAGGATGGGCACACACACATAGGAAATGCTGAGGATCTTACCCAGTCCTATGTCCTGAGACCAGAGAGTCCTCCCTGACATGGGGTGCTCACCCTCATGACCTGACCGCTGTGGCAAGTTCATTCATTCACACTCGATAAGCATTTACCTGGGTCCTGGGGAGATGGGGATGTAAGTGTCTAGGTCCCACCCTTGTGGCACTGAGGTTCTATTCCTTTCTTTGCCCTGAACAACTAACCAAGGATGGATTATTGGCCTCATCAAAACTGGCAAATGCTGGGCATATTGATGCTTTTTTTCAAGTTTCTTGTGGTTAGAGGTTTCTTCTCCAAATTTTCTTATGGACTCTTAAGAGTGTAAAAGCAGTCATCCCTTGGTAACTATGGGGGATTGGATCCAGAACCCGCCTTGGTTTCCAAAATCTGCAGATGTTCAAATCTTATGTAGAATAGTGTAGGCTCTGCATATAACCTACCCACAACCTCCCATATACTTTAAAGCATCTCCATATTACTTATCATACCTAAGACAATGGAAATGCTATATAAATGTGGTACTACTTAGGGAATTACATAACAAAAAATTCTTACACACACAAACAGCACAGACAAAATTTTTCTTTTCAAGTATCTGCCATCCATGGTTGGTAGAATCTGCAGATGAAGAATCCAGTTTGAAAAAAAATATACAGCAAATAAGATGCATCAATATAAACAATAACAATCTCCCCCCCTTCAAGCTATGATTCAGCACCGAAGGAAAAAAAAAATTTTTCTGTAATCATTTTACTCCTCTTTCCAGAATTGAGTTTTGAGATTTTGAGATGAGATCAGAATTGAAAAGGGTACGGCTCAGCGGTAGACTGTGTTCTTCACATGTACAGGGCCCTGGATTCAATCCTTAGCTCCCTACCTCCAGCCCCCACCCCAGCCAGACAAACGGAAGAAAGAAAAACCTGTTACATCCACTCAGCTACATCTACTGCTTGAGGACTACGAGCGATCTGAGCAATGTTTGGCTATATTGAGCTCCTGAGAATGAATCACTGTAGCTCATTTTGGACTTAATAGCTAAAGAAGACAATCACCTAAAGACCTCTCCTGCAATCTGGTAGTGTAGTTCAGTGGCAGAACACTTGCCTAGCTCAGGCAAAGCTCTGAATTCAATCCTTTCCTGCAAAACAAGCACACAAAATCTTTCCTTAATTTAGAAATTTTTAAGCAAAATTGTTAATTTCATTTCTACCTTAATGGATAGCCATTTGAGAGTATCAACAATTCTCACATCTATAGAGTTCGATGAGTTTTTTAAAAGTATTTATGTGGTCCCATAGCTGTTAATTCCTCATCCAGCTTCTCTTTTGGATACAGAGTCTACTTTGGTGCCTTCTGCTTTCCATGCCTCAGTGTATATACTCATATAGGAACACAGTCATACACATGTAGACACGCACCAGTCAAAAATCAACTAAAGAAAGTTGCTTTAATAGTACCCTCTAGCTTTTTGGGAGATTGGCGTAAATTCTTCTGCATGGGGGAAAAAATCTATTTTTCCGAGAAGGTAAATGTTTATTAAATGCAAATACCGATATTCGTTACCTAGGAAAAATGTCTCGCCACATGTGGAATTTCTCAGATAAAAAGCTTTCAAGTCCCAGGTTTCTCCAGATAAGCCCCTATCGGTGAACTGACGCGTGAATGCACTGAAATTGAATTACTGTACAACAGCAATTACTTTCCATGGTACAGCTATAATGGGAATCAGTTCCGCAATGAACAGCAGGTAGCTATAGGAAAGGGAAAAACTTAATGCAAAATCTAGTCTCTCTTAGCAATTCCCAAGAACTAAGAGTATTTATTTTTAAGCAAAACCCTCTTTTTCAAGTACCTGATTTATCATTGTATCAGTATAAATCAGAAAATAAGTGAAATAGGATTAAGTTTATTTACAGCTATGAGCTTCAGAGTGTTTTCAAAATTTTATTAAATATCTTATCCAAGGTTGAGAACAACAGACTCTTCATGAAGGGGGTTTATTTCCTACTTGCTTTTCATGTCTCTTCCTAGTTCCCACTGAAGTTTATTTATCTAGACACCTCAAATTAATTGCATTGGCAAAAATTTTTGATTAGCAAATAAAATAAATCCTTAATGATCTGCTTGATATGCTACCCAAACAGATATTACCCTATGGTCTTCTCCCATTCCCCTCTGTCCCTGAGACATAGTTCAATTTGTGGAGGAGTGAGCTCTTTGTAGACCAACATTTAAAGTCACATGGATCTGTGCCTGCCACTACAATCAGGTACACATGGCAACATGGAGGTAGGACTACAGCTCTGCCCAAATCTGGGTGGTGAAGGCAATACCCCCCTGCCCCAGAGTAGATCCACACAACTGAGGAATTCACCCCTAAGAAACCATGCTGGAGAATACTTTCCTTCCTGTCATTTTCTAACTCATCTACTTTTCTCAGGTGATGCAGTTCTTGTCAGTTAAAGGGACCATCTCAAGGATCATGATAACCCCTGGACCATGCTGAAATTTGTCCTAAAAATATGTCCTCCTTAACCAGAGATGCCTGTGATTATGCAGAGTTGCTTCCTACAGAGTCTCCTCCACCTGTGTATTTGACTGCACTTGATTGGAGTACCCTACAGTTATAGTTGGTGCTTTCAGGGGATTGAGTCTGTACTACCCCAAATGGAGGGTTGGGTTTTAAAGATAAAAGGAAAGATGGAGATGGCCTGTCCATCTATCTAAGGCCATGCAACAAACATTCATTGCTGTGTCCTGTCCTCAGGGTCCATGTCCCAGCATCAGCAACTCAGGAGAAAGGTGCCAAACATGCCTTCTGTCACTATCCCAGGTGGGCTCTGATTTGTGTCATAGATGAGCATCTCCAGGCATCATTCAGAAATGGCCTGATGGGAGTCCGCCATTGGCAGAGCACGGGTACATCGCTTCTCTACCACATCCAGCAATGCGAAACATTTCCCTGGAAATGTTAATGAACTAAAAAGCAAACAGATTCCATTTCTTATTCCATTCAAAGGAACTTAAAACTTGATAACTGCTCAGCAGCACTAATTGAGGGCTTGATAGCATGAATGTGTTTGAATAAAGAAGCTCAGAGATGGTGCCTTGGGCACAATTACTATGCATGAAAGCAAGCGGCAGCACTGCTGCATCCAACAACCTAGACCTAGCTTCCAAGGGGATCTGAAAAAAATTAAACCACCCATGGCATTAAAAAGTGCTAGAAAAATACAGTTAAGAAATGCTGCCATCCTGATGGTACCATTATGTTAATAGCAATTATGGAAGCTAAGGTTATTTATAATTTGCTAGCCTGGGGGGGAAAAAGTTCCATGTAGTCCATTACCAACCCGATGACAGAGGTTATGTAATGGGCAGGCCACTTTAGGCTTCACATTTACCTCAGACATCTGACGGGGAGAAAATGGGACTTTCTCTGATAGGATAATTGCATAGAGGAGAGTAATTCAAATAGGGGACGAGCATGATAAAATCACCCTGATTCAACTAATCACTGGGAAAAGAGATGGAGGAGAATGAGGAAATCAAGCCAGCAGAGACAGAGAAAAAAAATCAACATGGTCCAACAGCCGGATTGCAGGCTTCATTCAAGGCCTGGGGTACCCAGGTATTCCAGTCCCCACCCCCAGCACACACCCAACCCCCTTTGCAGATGGAAGATGCTGCACATTCCTCCATTGCTACTGCCAGTCCTGTGGATGTGCTGCCCGTACCAGTGGGGTTTTGGATCAGCAGTGCTGCTGACAAGCCACACTGGACAGGACTGGGCACCAAGATCCCAAGCCTTGCATTGCCAGGGGTGGGGATGGAGACAGCAGAAAAGAACCTGAAGCCCAAGCTGTTCTTGGGTCATGGGCTGCTGGGGGACAGCACTGACAGGAAAGCGTTTCACCACAAAGCACGCTCATGCACACCGCAAATAATGACTCCTCTGCTGTGGGCCAACTGGAACTTGCAGTCTTTGCTGTTCAAATGCTCACAAATCCCACAGGCAAATAGCACCCTTGCCTGCTGGAGAAGTGAGGTGTCCTTGTAGTATGAAAAGAGGCACAAGCACCACTCCCTGGGCTTCTACATAAACCAACATGTCCTTCCGAATGCCACAGGATTCCTGGCTGCTGCCAGGAGAGGTGCCTGGTTCACAAGGGGGAGCATCCATCTCAACCGACTCCAGACAAAATCCCAACTTGATGTCAAGACACACAGCACCACATGCACTGCCTCAGACCCCATAGCACCCAGTGTGCTTCCACGGGCCTGCAGGTCTATTTTAAAATACGTAAAACCCACAGTTCAAAGAACCCAGGCTGCCTTGAGTCTGGGAACATTTCAATTCAAATAGGGTGACTGCTTTTTGCTTCTCAAAGGAACCTTTTTCCTTTTCCCCTGACCTCACTAATTTAAAGCAAAAAGGTTTCAGAATTAGGTGACATAAAAAGGCTGAGCCCAATGCATGCTGCAAGACTCCTTTGATCACCATTAAATGTTCACAACATGGAAAGACCCTTAACCAGAAGTAACAGCCAGTGTTCCCTGAATGTTTTTGGTTTGCCAGGCTCTGTGCCAAATGCTTTGCACAAATACACACGGAGGCACTGCACTCTTACGTCAGGATGCAAATGCAAATTCCTCTCAGCCCTGCTCCTACCTGGGCAAAAGACTGCATCCTGCCAGGCCTGTTTGCTCCTCTCTAGAATAGTAACAGCTCCCAGACATGATGCTGGAATTAAATGTGATGACCTTCCAGCATAGGACCTGGTGCATCACCAACTCAATACATGCACAAGCACATAATAAGCCAGAGATTCTTCCTAACACCCCCAGGGAGGCAAATGAGGGAAAAGACATCCACAGGGGCTGCTCAGCTTGCTCACTGGATCCTACCTTCGGGCAGAACTGAGATCTGGAATAAGACTTCTACAGCCCATTGGGGTCCACTGCCTCAAAGGGACAAGGTCTAAATCCGGTGCTAGCTGGGCCCTTGTGTCATAGTGACAGGCTTCCCACCTGCCCCCTTCCCAATCACCCCCAATTATAGACACCAGGGCTTCTTGCCCTGGTGTACAGGGAGAGCCAAAGGCTATTTGCTTTTCTAACTGTGTGATGCAAAAAGAAATGCAAGTTAAAACAATATTTAACGCTTTCAAATTGACAATGGCGTTACAAATTTTTAAGACAAAGATAAAGGACGGCAAGGGAAGACACACAAGAAGACAAGTCATAGTTTCCTGCCAGGTGGTGGAAATGTTAAGTAATTTATTTTTCTCCCTGCTTGACATTTTTCAAAATATTCTCAAAGATTCATCAAAGGAGTATTCAATTTTTTTTTAAGAGAGAGAGGGACAGTGAGAGCGTGAGAGAGAAAGAGAGAAAGAAAGAGAGAGAGAGAGAGAGAGAGAGAGAGAGAGAGAATCCATTTCTCTTAGTTTTTCATGTGGCTTTTGTTGCTCCGACACTTCGTTGTGTACGTGGTGCTGGGGTTCGAGCCCACGTGCATGCCAGGCAAGTGCCGTAACCTTTGAAACACTGCTCCAGCTCAAGGAGTATTTATTTTAAAATCAGAAAATGGCAACTGTGGTGGGCTTTTTAATGATTAATATACACATTTGTTTGGGTTTTGCATCAGGGAAATAAGCACTCATGTCCCATTCCTGCTAGCGGGGTTATGAATTGGCACAAGCTTATCTGGGCAGAAATGTGTTCATAAACACAAAGAAGCCTCAGCATTGGTTCAGATACTCTGAACTGTTCTCCAGGTGTGGAATTCATGTTAAGGAGATTAAAGTACCCTCAGGATGCTGGCCTCTTGCAGCAGTGAAGAACATGGACTCTGGTGGCCTGAAACCTTCTCCTCCCTTCCCACATGACCTGCTCAGAGAAGCAACCCAACTGCAGTCTTTGCATCTCCTCTTTTGTCTAAAGGAGGGTGATAAGAGGAACCTCCATCATGGGGTGTTATAAGGACAAAAGAAGTGGGTACAAGCAAAATCCTCAAAAGAGCACTTGACGTGTAGCAGGTACTCAGTTGTCTGATTCATCAAGTAGACTCATTGCAGTCCTATCTACTTTAAAATTTGCAAATAACCTGAAAACCCAAATCTGCAGGTGCAGTGGGATTAACAATGACACACTCATAGACTGACATGTTCCAGCCATTCACAGTGACCCGGGAAAACACATGAGCAGGGTAGAAAGAAGTGATAGGAACTTGTGTATAAAAAGTGAACAGGGGGCTAGAGCGGTGGCTCGGTGGTTACGGCGGTTACCCAGCATGCACAAGTACATAGGTTCAAACCCCAGCACCCACGTACACAACTAAGTGTCAGAGCAACGAAAGCCAAGTGAAAAACTCAATAAAAATTGATCCTCTCTGTCTGTGTCTCTCTCTCTCTTTCACTGTCCTTCTCATAAGAAAAAAAGTGAACAGGCACCATAACTGCAAATTTGATAAAAGGAAAATGCACACAAGTATACAACACTGCAATGCAAACAGAAAAGACTGGAAGGAAAGAGAAAACACAAGAGCACAAGCCGTAGTACTCTGCCAAGTTGTGGGAGTCATGGGAATTTATCCTCCCCTGCTTGATATTTTTCAATATATTCCAAGTGACCATTTTACAAGCAAAGGTAACTACAAGGGGATTTTTAAAAATTATGATGTTTTACTTGAGGGTTCTGTTCCCGAGAATTGAATGGCCACCATGCTGCCATGTCCCTGAGGGAGACAACCTGTTCAAGGAAGGGACACAAAGACTTGGCAGAAGCCACCTTGCAGCTTCCAGGCCAGCCATCAGCACACTATTTTTGCAGCAGATAAAGGTGCTTTTTTTTTCTTCATAGGCACTTAAGGGCTTCCACCAAAAAGTCTCATCTTATTTAAACAATAACCAAAGTTGGGTGGCACCTCCCATCTGTTGGCTGGTCAAGGGCAGAGACTGCACTCTTGTCTAAGATCATAACTGTGTTTGATCTTCACACTCCTCATATGAATTTTCTCCATTGTACAGATGCAAAGATTCACAGACTTTCACCAAAGATAAAAACTTAAGTATGTGACAAAGGTCTCCTTCCCTGAATCAGAAGAGTACGAAAATGTTTTAAAGACAAGCAAAGGTGTGGGTTTATCACGTCTGTGGCAGAAATAACATGAGGAAATTTGGTTGGCCAACTAAGTATGAGAAAAGCTGAAGTAGGAAGTGGTCTTTTATAACAAAGAGATTCTGGAAAAAGTTATTAAGACAGAAAGGCAAGCAAACTGTCCCTTAGAAGTAAAGAAGTCTTTGGATTTCAATTTCTCTTATAGTCGTGCGCCAATATAATATTAATATAGGATACTGTGACATTCACATGTCCTATGCCAAGAATGTAGGAGGCCTTGTTTGACATCAAGTAATAAAGTCAGAAGCCGTCTTAGACATCCAAAACAGTACACCTGTGAACTGGATTTCCACTCTTTCAGTGGATACTATGAAACTTTAGGGAGCTGGTACTGTTCAATGCAAACACCACAATTATAGTAATGTTCCAACAATCAGGAGAACTTCCAACTTCTTCCAGACCTCATTTACCCCGTGAGATTTTTCAGTTCCACATTTGGACAAGCAACGCTTACAATCTTTCTACTTGCTTAGTTGAAGCACAAAGTACCCTTGAATGATTCTGGCTAATTAGTGGGTGTGTCATACAGTTGGAGGTTCATCTTCTATCGCTGTACAGTTAGTGACATCTCTGATGAAGGCATGAAATCCTAAGAAGAAAACTGGTCCTGGAACCCAACATGTAAAGGGCGCTTGGGTTCCTAGTAACTACCTTTATAGACTGAAGAAATAAGCACGCTCACGAAAGAGACAGCTTGCATCTTTGAGAGCGGGGCTCATCAGGTCCAGTCCCGCAGCACTGCAGAGCAGGAACCAGGGTACTTACCCGCACTGCCTCAGACTTCTTGTGAAACATTTCCTCCATGTTCTTGGCCAACTTTTTCACCAGTTGGAGGCCATCGATTTCTTCTATGGCAACATCTTTCTCGTACTCTTTGTATTTCTGGAAGGAGGGAGGGCAATGTTAAAGGCACATGATACTAAAACACCTCGCTTGTGACTTCAGGACACATCTGCCTGTGAGGAGTAAATAAATAAAGTTTGCTATCACTGCTTCTGTTAGATTAGGTGACACTGGACTGTGTGTCTCCATTATTAAGTCAAGAGAAGAAATGTGAAAATGGACTCTAGTTCACCTTGGAAACTCAATGGGCACCCAGGAAAGGAGCAAACCTTAACCCGAATATAATCCATTTGCTCATAATGGGGTTTGACCCATAGTTTCCACACATTCTCAATTAAAGACAATTTTTCGATTAAAACCTATTACATACTCTGATAATTACTCCAGCTTACCTGTTTAAACCAGCTATTCTCAAAGTGACCCCAAAACTCTTGAGGGTCCTTGAGACCCTCTCTCAAGGGTCCATGAAAGTTCCCCTTTTCCCAACCGTCTACATATATGACACTGATTTTCTCCATGGATTTCAACAAATTGCAACAGACTGAATACGGAAACAGACACAAAAATTCAACTGTGTCCTCCAAAGTCAAGTATGAAACAGATTTGAAGAATGAAAGGGAAAATTCACGACTCTAATTTTTCTTATTTTGGAAATCGTAGTTATTCTTTGTGAAATGTGTTATTTATACAATGAATTTTTATACTTTTGAATTAATTACTTTAAAATTTCATGGTTTTCATTTGTAATAGGACAAATATCAACAAACGCAACCCACATATACACAGCAGCTCACGGCGGGTGGAGGGGGGACGTTGAGTATTTTGTCAGAGTGAAAAGTGGTCCTAAGGCCAAAGAGTTGGTTTAACTCTTTCTGGAAGGAAATGTTTATTAATAGCAATCTTCCAAATGGAGCTCTAAACACTCTTCCCATCACTATGAATCCATTACATTCGTGTAACTTTCAAAAGACTGGGGAACTAAAAATTATGGGGGATTATACGTTTAATTTGCAGGGAAATTGTGAACTAGTTACTTGCCCTTCACCCCAAACTCCTACAAAGGAAAAACAAGGGGTTCACATCTCATCTTGGCCCTAGGCTGTCTAGAGTCTTTTTTTTTTTTTTCTCAAAATGGTGAGTAGAACAACTTTTTAACAGCAGGATATAAATTTATATTTTCTCCTCATTCTTTCCACCTTTTACTTCAAAAGATATAAACTGAAAGGGGTCTCTATTTCCTGATGAGCAGAGACCAGCTTATACCCAAGGTTGAGCTAGGAAGGGAGGTTGTGTGCACATGTCACTGGCTTAAGCTCACATTTACAAGTCCTTTGAGACAATAAACACTGGGTATTCCAAAAGGAGCGGACAGAGGGAGGGGGAAAAAAAAGAAAAAGAAAAAGAATTCCTCAGATCCCTAAGACTGAAAGGAAATCTCTAGAGCCCAACATTGAGTGAGGGATGGACCCTTGGCTTCCAGGAGCAGCAAGATCCCCCTCACACAGGAATAAGCAGGTGGGACCCTAGACATAGAGTTCTCAGTCCCCATGATCAAAATATCATGGAGAAAGAAGACTGGAAGGGACCCTCACACAGGACTCTGGGGCCTCTGACTTGAATACCAGGCCCAAGGACTAGGAGTGTCTCAGAATTAAGTTGATCCTGTAGGAATAAACAGTGCCCTTACCGGACCACCCGAGTCTAGACCACGACAAACACCTGCTGTTATTTCTTGGACATTCTGAACTGCTGTGTATGGTCCCCCAAAGTCCCACGAGTTGCAGTTTCCTACTTTTCCCTTCTCCCTGAGAATATTCATAAAAATCACTTGGGTTTGTCTAGAAGGCCTCTCATATCTCACCTGCAAATCATTATTCTTCCTTCTAGCCTTTCTCTCCTCCCCACCAGAGCTGTTCCAGTTCCCCAAAACAAGGAGGCTGCACCCTCCAACCCACGGCCCAAACAGCCCTGTGCTCATCTCTCTTGGCTTTTTAGTTAGAGTGGCCCAGAAGACAAGATCAGACCCTCAGGATCACTGCCTCTCCCACAGCAGACACTCACAGGATGTCTTTGGATGAAGCCTGCTGCAGAACAGCTGCAATACAATACAATACACAGAAGAGGCAGGTAAGGCAGGTGCAGCGTCCTATGGCTCTGTAAGGGGGGCCTGTCTCAGTCCCTGGGAGGAGACCCGATTGGCCTGGGATGTGGAATCCTGGCCAGCCCAGTCCTGGCTTAAGCTAACAGCGTCCTCTGGTGTCGGAATAACACTTCAATGACAATCACTGGAAACTTTCCCTAAATTCAAATGCAAGCCAGGATCTTTGGAGCCAAAAATCCTGGGGGCTCTCTGCTGCCTGCCAGATGTGTTCCAGACGCCCACAGCAGGGGCCAGTTATACCCAAGGCTGATTCACAACCAAAAAATACAAAAACAAAACCAATGCCAGCCTCGTATTTACAGAGTCAATGACATAAATCTCTGCCTTAAGTGATTCTCTGACTTCAGGTGATGGAGATAGAGTCTTAAGAGAAAGACAGGGGCTGGAGCGGTGACTCAGCAGTGATGGCACTTGTCTGGCACGCGTGAGGACGCAGGTTCAAACCCCAGCACCAAGTATACAATGAAGTGTTGGAGCAATGAAGGCCACATGAAAAACTAAATAAAAATTGATTCTCTTTTTCTCTCTCAGTGTCCCTCTCTCTTAAGAGAGAGAGAGAGAGAGAGAGAGAAATAAAAAAAATAGTGTTCACAGTTAACCTGGACCTGAATTTTTTTTCTTTTTATGTTGGGCCCCAATATTCTGGTCATGTATGGTCTTTTCATGTTAGACTCCTAGAAGGAATTAAGTTATTTAATTCTTACTTTCTGCCAACTTTTCAAGGCAATCATTCTACTTTTGATTTCTGAGTATGCTCTGTGAAAAGGAACCACTGACCTCATGGGCCACAACAGTCTCACAGGTATACTTGTACCTATGTCCTAGTGACAAATCTCAACATTAAGCTGCCTGCCACCCCGAGGATTCCAGATCTGGGACAAACTCAGCAGTTCACTGGTTCCATTCCTCTTTCAGCCCGAGTCCCCTCCTTCAGGACATGTGCCAACAGTTCCTCTCTGCTAATGAGCCAGGTCTGCACTACTTTCCTACCCCCCTGGAGACATTATCGCATACCTAGAAAATACTCTGCCTTTTCAAGATGTGTTATCGCCAGCTGAAATCAGGTCAGAACAACATGATGCCTTAATCTTTCCAGGAATTATTTCATTCTGCTGGAATCAAAAGATTTTGAAGAACGGAGAGAGTTACCTAACAACACTCATTAATCAATCGCGAGCCCTTCGAGGCTGAGAATGGTAATACAGAACAGAACCCTTAAAAAGGTACGTACAGCAGGAAACCAAGCAATTTGACCTCCACCCACTGGACAGAGTGAGCTACAGTGATACAAAAGAATTCCACACGGCCATATCAAACTGTCAACCAGCGCAGGCAGCACACGTGGTATGTTGCAAGAGGTAACAGATAGTAATTGGTAGGTTTTTCTTTTAAATCACTCATCGTCACACATACTCACGGCTAAGAGGATGTGTGCCAAGGGTATACAGTTGGCTATGCAATTAAAAATGCTTTTTCTCTCTTCTTTTTGCTTACCCATTTTTCCCTAATGTTTGCAACAAATCTACTATCTTGGAAGTTGGCATGAAACATGAAAGCTGTGGTTCTATTTAGAATAGAATATGGGCCCCTACTAAACGGATTCCTCTGGGAAATGTGGTCCCAATCAGAATCTATGCAGTTAATCAACATGCCTTCACTGGCAGAGTTTAAGGAAGTCAGTAACGTTAGTCCTACTCAGCACAGTGCTAGAACATTTTCATACATTAAATTGGCCGCTCCCCACAACTCTCCTGAGAGGTGCTTTGATCCCTGCATTGCAGGTGGGGAACTGAGGCACAGAGAGGTTTGGTCAGCTGGTGAGAGTCAAATGATCGGAGACAGATTGGAACTCCGGAGAGGCCTGATTTCTAACTGCTCAGACTTTTGAGCATGCAGGGTAGAGGGATAGCAGACTCACAGCCAAAATATTTGCAAACTTGTTTCCTAAGGCCCTTCTCTCTGCCTTCAAAAACACCTGTTTGTTTGAATTTGCAGCCAACAGTGGCTTAGACTCTGCAAGACAGTCGAAC
Source organism: Aplodontia rufa (assembly GCA_004027875.1). NCBI lineage: Eukaryota > Metazoa > Chordata > Mammalia > Rodentia > Aplodontiidae > Aplodontia > Aplodontia rufa. The sequence continues at coordinate 31,921 of PVKS010003759.1, read as the reverse complement.
ACTGAGATGTGGAGACATCACCAGTTGAAAAAGGCTAGAGCTGCTCACGGAGTAGCTCAGAGAAAGCAAGACCCATATAGCCAGGGCACAGCTGAGGTCAAGAGTCACCTCGGATCCTCCGCAGGGCTGCTGAGGGAGAGCCGTGGAGCCAGCCTCAAGGTGCACACACAGTACCAACACCTGGAGAGAAAAGAGCAGACACACTGGGGAGACAGCCCTGGGGCCTTCCTGAGAAGTCACTTCAGGGTCATATGCAGGCTACCACCTGCCTCCTGTCCTCCCGGTCACCATGATCTGGAGCTGCCTGGCACTCCTGTCTGAGCAGACCCTCTCAGCGGTACAGGGAGAAGAGCTTTCTACTTGCTGTAGCTTCAAGGACTACACTATGAACCACTTCAGTTTCATGTAAATCAGTCTCCCCTCCACCGGGAAAAGGGGTTAGGAAAGTAGTAGCAGGTCTCTGCATTCACAGGGGGATGCAAATGGAAGAGAGGGCCATGCCCCCAGAATCAAGACCCGAGTCAGTCTGGCTTGGGATCTGTCTCTAGCACTCTTTCTATCTGGTCCACAGACTGCGTTTTGCATGTCTGGTGTGCCTGGCAAGGTGCTAGACACCACACACAGAAGAACTAGTAAAGCAACCAGAGAAAGCCTCCAGGGTCCTGCTCATCACGTCCTGAGGGGTAAAGGGTCAAAACGCAATAGGACAGTAAGCACCCCAGTGGGGACGTTAAGGCAGTGACTCCCATCTGGCCAGACCCTTTAGAGATGACAAGGCTGGAAAAGCAGGAGACCTGGTAGGGGACGAACATGTTCCATTTCACCAGAGCCTCTGCAGCCAAACAGGGACACCGGTGAGCAACAAGACCAGTGAAATGCTCTGATTGACAGCGTGGACCTCAATCACACTTGGGCAGTGGGTGGGAGAGTGGAGACCTGCAACAACCAGGGCCACTGAAGAGCTTAAGGTGTGTGTGCTTTCAACAAAAAACCCTCAGCATACAGAATAGAGAAGAGAGAGGCCAACCTGGATGGAGCGACCAGGACTCAGGCCAGGGGAAGAGTAAAAACAGGCAGAGGATGAGAGGAAGGGCTCCCTGAGAGACATCAAGAAGGCTGGCTGGCTGTGTCACTTTAAAGACATCTTTTAACCTCCTGGGCCTCAGCGAGGGACAATAATCTCAGTGGGAGGACTCTGTGAAAATCCCCAGCATAACACCTACTCATCAGGGGCCACCCCAAATCCTACTGCTCTCTTGAGCTTCCCTCTTGGCACTCCTGCTGTAGAGGGTTCCCATGGGCGCTGTGTGGTTTTGTCACACTTGTATCTTCCTGAATTGAAGCTCTTCCAAATCCAAAATGGGGGCTGTGCTCCTGGCTCTTCTGACCATTGGCTCGTTGCAATAGCTGCAGACACCTGAGCAAGGGAGCTTGTGACTTCAGCCAAGGGTCTACACAGGGCGGAGCCCTTTGCAAATCACCTCTTAGCATTCACAACACAGAAGGCAGGCAAGCCTGAGAAACTTTGCATTCCCCTGTCGCAGGAGAACATCTGAAGCTTCCATTCCTTCTGTTAGCAGAATCAGCATTTGGCAAGAAATCCCATGATGAGCCAAGAACATTTATCACTTGAGAAGGGAGACACAGAAAAGCATTATTTCTGCAGCATCTATTTTTCCAGATCATTTCACACAAACACCAGGAAGAGAAAAGCACTACTTCACTGTCAGGGCACTTAATGTTGCTCATATATTTGGGTCATTTTTTTTCCTATATGATAACTGCATATCTAGAAGTAAGTCACCTGGAACTGCCCCCCAGAGAGGAAGCTTGAGTCAGGAGACTTCTGACCAATCACAAGTAATTGGGATAAAAGCTGAACATGGTAGAGGGGCTCTGTTTGTGCTCAGTAGCAGGAAAGAAAGCAGACGACGGATGTAGGAAGTTTCCCGAGCGAAAGCCAAGGGTGCATTTGAACATGCTCTCTTGGCTAAATTCTCTCATCAAAACTAAAATTATACCTCTGAAGTGGGCATCATTAGATCACGACATGAGGACTGACAGCAGGCCCAGGGGAGGAGATGGCATCGCATGGACCTGCCCACCCCCAAGTGAGAATCTGGGGAACTTGCCTCCAAGCCCATGACTCCACAGCACCACGTCTGCTTTTCCAGCCCTCACCCAGGTCTTGGCATATCCCATGAAATCCCCAACCCCAGATGCTGAGAAATCCCTGCCACTGGGACCTAAAGACAACCCAAGCCCAGAACACTTACAAGTGGTTTATTATGTAAGAGTGGAAGAGCTTTGTAGTCTCCTGTTGAGGCTCAACCTTTTGCCTCATCCTCTTTCCTTTGGGCTCTAAAAATAGTCACAGTACAATAGACAAATTCATTAGATTGATCATTTAAGTAAGGATTACACCACCAACCCAAAAAGTAGCTTATACTGAAATTATTATGGTTTTTGTTCCTTAAACAAACGTTTAAAAATTGCCTACCATGTGTCAGGCTGCAGGGTGCTGGGGCAGATGGGTTACCTTGGCAAATACATGTGATTTTCTCAGGGTTTCACACAGATTATTTCTGTTGCATTTTATTTTTAAAATGAGCAATACAGGGTCTGGAGTGGCAGCTCACCAGTTATGGCACTTGCCTGTCATGCGCGAGGATGTGGGTTTGAACCCCAGCACCATGTACACAACGAAGTGTTGGAGCAACAAAAGCCACATGGAAAACTAAATAAAATTTTATTCTATCTTTCTCTCTCTCTCCCTTTCTCTCTCTCTGTCCCTCTTTCTTAAAAAAAATAAATAAGTTGGAGCAGAGTTGCATGGGTCATTTCTACCCAAACCTGCACCCTCACATCCCACACAGCCCTCTGTGTGTCTCTCCACCTGTGCAGTGCTGGTACATCATTTCTGTTAGATGTGGGAGGATGCCCTGGCCAAGAATAAGAACAACTGGTCATCACGATCATCAGGTAGAGAGAGGGTCCCAGGGAGGGCTGTAACATGATGAATCAGCCAAGGCTCCTAGAAAAGCAGATGACTGTGCAGCAGGTCTAATTCTTGGGCAAGGTAGTCTATGGAGGACCCAGTTAATGCAATTAGTCAAGAGCCGTCGCAAGAGAGCTGGTAAACAGGGAGGATACCTGTTATCAAGGCTTGATGGACAGGGAAACAAAGAGAGGTGCAGAAGGGGACAAAACAGAGGGATGGATGGGGATAGGTTCTTTAGGTTGCATGGAAAGCTGTGAGCTTGATGTCCTTTCAGTGGAACAGAGCGATACAATTCCTGCTCTGTCTTCTCTGTTCTTCCTAGTAAAGGCAGCTGACCATGATGTTGGTTAGGAAAGAATACCTTCTGATTTTGCTGCAATGCTGTTGATTTTGGAACCTGTGACAGCAGGATCCCACTGGCTTAGAATCACTGCCCAGGGTTTAAACCGGGGGAGACCACCATTGCGTACTTGCTAGGCTGTCCAGCTTAGTGCTTCCACTGGGTGCTCTCCAACCAGATGTACCAAGCTCAAGTCCTTATGGCACAACTCACTCACTCTGTGACAATTTTCCTGGCCTCCACCAGCCTCCTGTCCTTCACAGTAAAGTGAATACAAGCTCCACACTCTTCTTGGATCAATCAAATGAAAAAAAAAAAAAGATGTGTTATATTTTGGAAGTTTACTTCCAAAAATGGTCAACCTCTCTCTCTCCCTCCCTCTCTCTGTATCTCATATATATTTTATTTTTCTACCAGTGATATTGAACCCAGGGGTGCTTAGCCACTGAGCAACATACCCAGCCCTATTTATTTATTCATTCATTCTTTAAATTTTGAGATAGCATCTTGCTGAGTTGCTGAAGCTGGTTTTGAGCTTGCGATCCTCCTGCCTCAGCCTCCTGAGTTGCTGGGATTACACACATGTGCCACAGTGCCCAGCTGATCATTCTCTTTCTTCAAGAACAAAACAACCAGTCCATCAACATTCAGCACCTGTCAGCCAACTAATTCCAAATGCGGCTCTGGGCAGTGGCATTTTCTGGATGCATCCATGAGGCTCTGATGAGTCTTCAAAAGTAACTCTTTGGGGGATGGCTCTCCTCTGACAGAAATTGGTTGCTAGAAGTCTGTATTTGCACAGGGGGATGACAGTTTTCAGATATGTCACTGAAGATGTTGCAGTAGAAACTAATCATCTACAATTTTTGGGTCTCTCCTTATAGGCAGTATCATTTTCTTATTATGACATAAATGTACTTAGTATTCCTCTCAACTCAATTATTGCATACAGAAGTGCCACTTCAACACACAACACTTCCATGCAATTATGTTTCCAAGTAAATACACTTGCAAATCTTTTAAGCTGATGTTAGGAACACTTCTTAACTGTAACAACAACAGAAATGACTGACTTCATGGGAATCTCAGTCACTGAAGAACAGTTTTCTATTAAACATGGAAAATGCCATACTGAGATGAATAATCCTGTTTCCTACAGGTATGCCAATCAATTGTCTCCAAAGTTTAAAAAAAAAAAAAAAGAGCCACTATTAACCTTGTCCTCTTCCAGATGCAGGTAAATCCTTGAGGAATGCAATTTTTCTCTGTCAAAACCACTAGAAGGAGAGAGAATGCATCAGAATAAGAGAGCCTGATTGGAATGAGGAGGAAAGAGAGCAGCAAGGTCCTGACTTGCTGTCCAAAGACCAAGCAGAGAGGGGACCGAGAGGAGCTCAGCTCCCAGTTCTGCAGGGCTGGGCAAGGGGACCATCACCTGGAGCAGAACCCGTGCCAGGAGAGCAACACAAAACTAGCCCAGCAGCGGGGGCTGCAGTGTCTCCTTGACATGGTTCTGGGATTTCTCTATTTGTTGGTTGAACCCCAGGCTTCATGCATGTTAGACAAGTGTGCTACCAATGAGCCACATTCCTAGACCTCCTTGGCATGTTGGTAAGAACTCCCAGCTAGGGGGAAACTTGTGTGAGCCCCAATGCTTCTCAAGGTGCTTTCTGGTGTGCATCTCAAGAAAGCACCAGCACAAGAATCATCAGGGTGCCCCGCCCCAGAGCCCCTGCTGGTTTCCCGGAGTGCCTAAGTCACAGAGCCAGGGGGAGGGTGCCCTTCTGAGAGCACTGGCTCTGCACTGGGTGGTCTCTGACAAATGCCTGTCACCTCTAGACTGTCAGCCCCCGAATTAAAAGATGGCTATCTCTCTTCTCCCTGTTTTACTGTCTACATACTCTTTTTTCCCTCTTGATAAATCTCATAAACCTTATACTATTGAACACAATCAAGTGGATGAATGCCACTGATCAATTCTAATTCTGAGATAAAACTGAGTGTTGTACTCTATCCTGTGTTGTATAAGGGAAATCGAGGCAGAGGCAATAACCAGATGAGCTGCAGGCAGAAAAAAATCAGCCTGGTCACAGTGTGGAGGTGCACCACGGTGCTTCAATACTGGGGACTTCATCTGTCTCTTGAACAAGATCAAATGGCCTCAAAATTTTTAATTAAAAAAAAACACCCTCCATTTCCTGGTTGTTTTCTGGATTACCACATGGGGGATTTGAACCCTTGAAATGAGAGTATTTGTGCTGAACAAACTCCTCACAACCCCACAAGCCAGAACAACGATTACAGGCATATGTGTGTCAGAGAACAGAAATCTCACCTCCCCTTAATATTTGAGTGGCTGAGTGTACATGATAAAATATCACTTTCTTCAGCCTGCTTCTGTTCAACACATTTTTTCTGATATTCCAATTGAAAATAATTCAACCTCCTGTTCCCTGAGGATCAGAGGAAACAACAACAATGACTTTTATTAACAAGACCAGCCAGCATCTACTGAGTACTTACTTTGGATCAAGTAGATATTATTTCCCCCACTTTACAGGTTAGGGAACTGAGGCATAGAGAAATCAAGTAAATTCCCTAAAATCATACCACTAGCAGTTAGTTTAGGGGACATTAGGTACTATAATAAAAGCATCCCAAAATCTCAGAGGTTTAATGCAACAGAAATATATTTCGTGCCCATATAATCATCCCATGAGGGGACTCATAGTCAAAAGACTCCTTCCACACACAGATTCAGGGACCTATCATCTTAACATCAAGTAGCTCTGCTCTCTCCTCAGGCCCTGGAGCCTTCTGCATTCAGCCTCTGGTTCGGGACCAGAGAGGGTGAACCTACTTCTTGAACTCCTTAGCTCAGCAGTGACACTTATCAACTCGCCTCAAATGCCACTGGCAGTAAGTAGCCACATGACCCAACCGGAGATAAGCAGACCTGATTCATGGAACCCATGGCTGGGAGCTGTCTGCAGGCTCTGAATCAGGACTGTAGAAACGGGAGCACAAACTACTCAGGGGCCAGGATTTGAACCCAGGAAATATAGCCCCAAAGCCCAAGCTCTTAACCAGCACTTTTCAGTTTGAAAGCTTGATAAAGCCATGGCTAGATGTGACCTTGGGTTAAAACTTGCCTGGGACCAATTTGTGTGATGGATACTTGAGAGCCTGTGCAATCAAGTCACAATCCACAGAAGGGACAACGTGACCCAATCACTTGTATGTGTAATTATGGTCGGACTCAGATGTTAAAGGCCAAGATACTGCAACACGGAAAGGAACATGTTATAAACAATTCTTAGACCTTTTGTCTGATTTCCTTAATCCCAGCACAAATAAAACTGCTATTTGAATAACATCAGTGACCTTCTCTAACGCACGATATTAGTTGCCCGGGCGCCACGAAAGTTAATTGGCTTAACTAAAGGCTTTTTAATTCTATATCCAAGATGTCCTGGAAATCGAAGACAATCAATGAATGAGTCTGAAAGGTCCGTAACAAGCTTAGAGATAATACTATTTGCAGCTGCTCAAGTGGTTTCTGTAGCTACAGAGCCAAAAGGCAGAATGAGTGTTAGGACCCTGTATCTGAACGAATCTTTAACTCCATCGACTCCAAGCCGAATACAGAGACTCCAATGGATGGCACAGCCGGACCCCAGCTCTCCACGGTGAATATCCAGAGTCATGGCGAGGTCATGCTTGATAAATTTTTATCAATCCATGCTCCCTCCTGATTAAGAGAAGAGGTGACAACTAAGTCTCGCTTCCCGCAGTGGGAAACCAACCCTGTGAACATGCTGGGGGAGAATCTGATATAGAATTCCCTACTGCTGATATCAGAAACCAAGAAAAGTGGTCCATAGCATCTCCTCGCTTCACATCACCCACAGGAACCCTTTGGTCACCAGGAAGACTGCAGCAGGCAATAGGCAATTTTACTCACAGTCCCCAAAACAAGCACACAACGTAAGAGTCTGTCCTGCACTGAGATGCAAAAACATTATCTAAACCCTATAAAAACGTAGGTGCCACCAATTTCAGAATCCAATGATTTTCAGACAGACTTTGCCGAGGCCATCACTCCAAGATTTTTTCCCAGTATCCTTAAAATCATAATGTTAGACTACAGAAAGAACACAGCAACAATCCATCTTAGAGACGCTATGCAAAACCTCCAAAGGCCAGACTAGTCCTATCAGGGAAGGGAACGGCACTAGCTTGGAGTTTGCAACTAAGAGCAGAGCATCTGTCCCTTCCTAAGACACCAGCCTTGCTCGGCTTCCTCTGATCTTTGTGTGGGGGGTGGGATGGGGCAGCATGCCATGGTTACTCAATCTTCCGTTTGTTAAGACAAGCTCTGGCTTGTCTTTCTGAATCTGTGTTTTTGGTAAACTTTCCACTAAGTAGGATTTTTGGAACACTCTGGGGCTCAGATACAAAAATGCCTCTGAACACCTTCTTCCTCATTCCATTTCATGCGAGGGAACCAAGACAGAAGACACAGAATAGTACGGATCATGTCTTCCAGAAGAAGGTGCTGTACTAGGCTGTGTGCTGACCGATTTCAGGCACCCTGTGATCTCACTGGGAGGATGACTCTGCCCAGAGGGCAGCCAGCAGCCCAGATGGACAAGGGACAGACACCACAGGATTATCAAGATCCCAGCCAGCGAAGACAGAGCCAGGGTCTGGTTCACTGTGCACAGCTCCCCAGCCATGCAGGATCTCAGAACCTGAGGCCACCTCTCTCTACAGACCCCCATGTATGACCAAAGCAATTGATTCCTCACGCATTTGGGGTTAGCAGTCATGGAAATGAGACCCTGAAGTTGAAGAATTAAAGTACATTAAGAGAGGTCCATAGGCACTGCTGTGGCCTGTCACCTCCATTTGTAAGATCAAACAGTAACTAATTTTGGTTAGGGGTTAGTGAAAATAAAAGATGTCATTTCTTTCCAACCCCTCCCCCATTTAAGTTCATAGTCCTCTAAATTATCCAAGGCTAAGAGACACAGGATAAGCTCCACTGTGTGCTGGCCAAGAACACCAACAGGTCCAGAAAAGGTGCCCAGATGTGTGAATAGTGACTCACATACAGCATCAGGATGCACAGTACCCACTGGCAATTGCTGGGCTAGGTCACTAGCTCATGCATAACGTCTGACCATTAGCATAAATTTACAATATGAATTAAGGTCCCTTTGTAGTAAGAATATATGTGAAGTTTGGAGCATTTCCTAAAACAATTAATTCTTCCCCCAGATGATTTACTTTGCTGTCTATGTATGGGTAAATTATAATATGAATTTTTCTGAGTGTTCTGTCAATAAATGATGATTTCTCTAATTAATCAGGGAAGAATAAACACTAAACTGGAAATGATTTTTATCTCAGGTCAGGATCACAGAGTAGAATTAGCAGAACTACATATTTCTGACTCTATAAATACTACTGGGTTATTGGAATTGTTCACAAAGAGCACATGTTTACGCATTACTTGTGTGATTAAAAATATATACAGTGTCACATTCAAGGAAATTTAGTAATCACTGATATAAAACTATGATAAATGTCTCACAATGTGCATGGCTGTCTCAGGTGTATGTACCAGACATGAATTAAACAACCCACTGAGCAAGCCTGGCCTTTGTCCATAGCTACTACATTACAGTGTCAGAAAATACCTCCAGCAATGTCTACACAACTGTGTACCATCACGGAAATGCTCTCACAAAGCAGTACTTGGTAAGTAATGTATATTATGCAGCCAACATGTTTAAAATAAAGCCACCTGAGCGGTGCCTCGTGCTTGCCTGGCATGTGCAAGGGTGCGAGTTCAAACCCCAGCATCACGTACCCAACGAAGTCTCTCTCTCTTAGGGAGAGAGGGACAGGGACGGGTGGTGGGGGAGAGAGAGAGAGTGAGAGAACACGCCCTGGATGGTTCAAGAGACCACAGCAAAACTCTATTCATGGGGCTGGGTATGGTGGAGAGTTCTGGATCAATTTTCGTCATTTTCTAAATTTGTAATGTGATATTGCTTTCCAAATGGAAAAAAGTAAAGTCTAACTTGGAACTAAATAGAAAGGTAAGGGCAAGACTCAAATCGAGGCATGCTGTGTCCAAAGCCCATGTCCTGAGCTCCGTTAATAGTCTTCCTAAAGTATTTGGAGGTAAAATGAGACTTTTTTCATTATCTTAAAAGTAAATTTTGCAATAAATGAAAAGAAAAGAAAAGCAAAACTTGCACACTACAAGGAGAATAATCAGATGATACATACAGGAAAGCAGAAAAGAGGGGGAAAGCCTTAATTCTATTTCCCTAGTACCATATTTTACTTCTAAGGTTTATATTCTTACAAATCTTTTATTTTTAATGTAAGATTGTAAATGTAATTATTTCTTTACAATCAAGGTACGATCATCTTATACGTTCCAATATGAACTATTTTGAAATTGTTTCTCTAGGAAGCTTGAGAAGAAAGTATCTCATCCTTCAGACCACCAGCATGAAGAAAGGGTTCAAGGGTGGACAATCAGGTCCTCACACAAACATGGTGAGATGTTGGAGGACATGGTCAAGAGGCAGGGTACATTCAGAGCAGTCAGCCACACTCAACCAGGAATCATTCGTCCAGCAGGGACACTTGGAAGTAGGTGGAGACATTACTGGTCTTCACCTGTGGGAAGAGCTGAATCTAGTGGATGGAGGTCAAGGACACCATTAAACATCCTACAAAGGACAGGGCAGCCTCCCACAACACAGAATCATCCGGTCAAATACACCAGTAGTGCAGAGGGTGTGAAACCTGGTAGAGAGCATCCCTTTCAGTAGTGAATGCATATAACACAGGTCCTGCTGCCTCTCAAGTCCAGTGCTCCTCCAAAACAGATGTTCTGTCCAAGGTGTCTCCACAAATGACCCCTGGGCTTTTCTAGGGAGAGCCTCTTACAGCCCCATGAGAAGGCCCCTTCCACCACCTGGTAGCACTGAGCTAACATTCTCATCTGAACTTGGCTTTGCTGTAACATCCATCACTGGAATGCAGTTCTGCCGACCAACAATCCATATATCCATATGGACTAAGGCTCACCCTACCTTCCATATCTTAAGAGACAGATGGGGAAAGTCATCTGGCACAGTTCTAAGGGCACACACGGCCTGGATTGGATCCCAGCCCTGCCACTGGCCCTCTGTATGCTCTTTGAATAGCTGTCCTAGACATCCTATGCTTGTTTCCTTCCCCATCCAAAAAAAAAAAAAAAAAGGGGGGGGGGGGAAGGGTAATGTTTACATCTACTTTATGGGGTTGCTGTAAAGATTTTATGATTTTCTCTATGTAAAGTGCTTCAAGAGGTACCAGGTATCATCTATTACCTGGGTCACCAATTTTTTTTTCAGGTTAAACTATCCCCCATTTTCCCCCCAGACCACCACATGACATGGTCTCTAGACCCTTCTCCCTACTTCAATTTCCCTTTCCAAACATTTCTGTTTGTCCCTGTTCTCTCCAGCTTGGCTTGATCACTATGAAGTCCAATGCAGCTGCTGTCTCTTGGCGCTCCACAATCAAAGCCCATAAGTGAACCCTGGGGCAGCATTAGCTACGGAGCAGCTGCTGGCCCCAACACAGAGCTGGCCTGCTTCCCTTTATGGTCCCAGCAAAGAGCAGGAACTTTAGGAAACAGGCAAATTGCTGAAGATAAGGATTAAAGCCACCTCCAGTCACAGGAAAGTTGTTAGTTCAAGGATTCTTAGAGGAAACTGCCCTCAGAGCAGGTATTACAATAAGGACCAATGAAAGGTTCTCTGCTATAGCACAGAATATTAAGTCACAGCAGATGAGCGCCCAATCACCTACTCAATCATGATAAAAGCTAACGACAGCAGAGCATGTCCTTTGAGCCAGATCTCCTGCTAAGTGCTTTCTTGCATCCTTGTCTTCTCAAGACAGCACTAGAGATTGACACTATCTTGACAGGCAAGAAGACTGAGCCTCACCAAGCTAAGACCCTCGGTTTCAGTATCATGTTCTGGCATTTCAGAAAGGCCACCAAATTGCAAAGTCTCCAGTAACACATTTAACAGCATGGTGCCTATATGTGGATGCGCTCCAGTGTGAAAATCAGGCTTTCAAAGATGGCCCCAATGGGAGATTTCATTCCCCACTCATTCAGTAGAAGGACGAACTCTCCCGAATCAATTTCTTCTCAGTAAGCAAACCAACAAAACACCATTCATTTACAATTAAAACAAAATCATCTCTTTCACCAAGGACCTCACGTTGCCAACAAAGCCTAAGGAACAAAATCAACCACTGATTGTCTCACACAATAAATATTTATTAAGTACCTACGTGTGCCAGATCCTGTACTGAGTGACAGGACTCCTCCAGAGAACTTGCACAATGTACTCTCCATCCTTAAGAGATGAGTCTTTGGGGGAAACATTAACCAAATAAAAGAACACTCTTGTCACTATACAATGTGACAGATAGCACCAAGTGCTGGGACCCCTCAAGGGAGACCCGGAACCCTATCTGATGAACTGCTGTGACAACAGAGACTCAAAGAATGAGTCACAAGAAGATGAGGAAGCAGAAGGAAAGACACTGCAGGTAACAGGGCATGTGCGTCAGGCCCTAGAAGTCGGGGAGAGAAAGTAACAGGAACATGAGTGCCATCACCCACAATAAGAGAGGGCAGCAGCCGGAGAGAAAACGGGGTCCACACACCTGGACGGAGAAGGAAAAGAAAAGAAATGATCGAAGGGGGCATGGACAGGAGGGGATGAGGTCAGAGAGATGAGCTTCGAAAGTCAATCCACCCTACGTTCACTGGGTCCTGGGCATGAATTCCCCATATCTAATTAGACTTTGTGCAAAGTAGTCTTCTTCTCAGAATTTAAAATTATTCCAGACAATGAGAAGGCGGGCATGTGAGGGAAGAGGCAGGCTGAGCTGCAGGGGTGCTTTTGGCAAACAGCCCAGACAAAATGAACACAAGATCAAGAATTAGGAGGAGGCCCACCAAGTGCTCTTTCCATTGTGTTCTTGGGGTCCTTCCAAATTCTTCCACAGGAGTTTGGTACTGTGCTTAGACACGCACGCATCTGCAAGACCCACCTTTGAATACCTGAAAAACAACGTGTAAAGTTCTCTCCACAAACAGGAGGTATTTTTAAAGCAGAGCCCAAGGCCCTACCAACCACTTCCAAGCCTGACACCCTTAAGCTCTTGCAGAGACAAAGCACCCCCGGGGCCACAATGTTAGTGCACTTGAGAGATGGTAGAATCACCTTCAGGGGAGATACTGGAAGGCTAAAAGCCTTGACTGAAAGGTTTTCTTTTTTTCCCAAAGAGAGAATGACGAGAGAGAGAGAGAGAGAGAGAGAGAGAGAAAGAGAATATCAATTCCCATTTATTTCTTCACATGGCCTTCGTTGCTTCGACACCCAGCTGTGTATGTGGGTGCTGGGATTTGAACCCGTGCACTTGCGCATGCCCGGCAAGCACCTCAACCACTAAGCCACTGCTCCAGCCCCCGAATGAAAGGTTTTACCAGCAAGAGGGGAATGTGTTGTTCAAATACCTGGCTTTGGTATAAAATCAAATACAACACTAAGAGTTTGTAATAAATCTGGTCTTGGTGCTAGAAGAGGCTGATGCTAACTTGTAGATGTTAGATTGGGAAGCAAACTGTTTAAAGTTGCCTGTGTGTTTGTTCTAAAAGCTTTTGCTGTTCAATTACAGAAAAGCATTTCATTTTCTTCCCTTAGATTACATATTCTGGAATGCACCTCATATCTACATAAGGAATCAAACAACAGTCAGGTGGGAGACATATGTCTGCCTAAGTCATATGATTCATCTTTTCCAAACTGGGTTGATCCAAAAGCAATTATTTCTTCTTTCTTTTCCACTACCCCCTGCAAAGAAATTTGGAAAAAGTATGTGTGTGTGTACAAATATGCGTGCTGTGTTCCGTAGGGTAGAATGAGATAAATCCTGGGAATAAGCAAAACTAGAACAAATACAGGATATTAAGAGCTATTTGGTTTATTTAACTCTTTGGTTAAAATGACCACCTTTTATTTGGAAAACCTTTACTAAAAGTGGCAGTACCTTTGCATTTTGAATGGTCTTAAGTTATTTCCTAATAAAATTATTGTCTATATTTGTTTTGTTTATGTGTATGCTGTTTTTCCTTTCTCTGAAAATATTGCAACTTATTTTAAAGAGACCTGGTCACCCAAAGTACCAACAAAAATAAGAATTGGCTGGGCATGGTGGCACTGCCTGTAATCCCAGCGGCTCAGGAGGCTGAGACAGGAGGATTCCAAGTTCAAAGCCAATCTCAGCAGCTTAGTGAGGTCCTAAGCAATTTATAAGGATCCTGTCTCAAAATTAGAAAATAAAAAAATGGGGTAGGGATGTAGCTCAGTGGTTAAATGCCCCTGGGTTCAATCCCTAGTGCCAATAAATAAACAAGAATAGGTGACAATAATATTACTGGTCATATTATTCCCACAAAGCAGAATAGTCAAAAGCTAAATATATAAACAGATACCCATTTATTATATGAATGGACAGAAAGAGGGTGAAAGGGACTTGAATAGAAAAATAAAAGTAGAAAGAATTGATTAGTTATGTGAGGGGTTTACAATCTCTCGCCTCCCTCCATTCAGTGGCACTGACTACAGCCTGGACTCGAAGAAACTAACAGATCAACAGAAAATCAATAAACCTTGGTAAGTTAATGAGTTAAACTATCCAGGCCAACACACTCTGGAAGGTCAGATATAGGGAGCCAGGCAGAGGGTTATTTTAGAGAATAGACCCCGTAGCAGAGGTTGCCTGGGGCCCTTGTTCATCAAGAACATCACCTGGTGACAGGATGTCACATTCTACAAAACCTCTATCAGGTAAAACACCATGTCCTGCTGTCCACAGACAAGGTCAGTCCCAGAATGCTCCTTATACAATGCAGGTGAAATGCAGGAAATAAGAGGCTGAAATGAACAAAAATCCAATATGAAGCTCCTACTTAAAAAAAAAAAAGTCCCCTGTTTAATATATTAGCTTCTGGCTCCAAATTATTCTCATTAAGTTTTCTTTTCTTTTCTTTTTTTTTTTTTTTTTAAGAGGGACATGGGGCTGCAGTGGTGGCTCAGTGATTACGGCACTTGCCTTGCATGCATGAGTACGTGGGTTCAAACCCTGGCAACACATACACATGAAGTGTTGGAGCAATGAGTATCCATGAAAAAGTCAATAAAATTGATTATCTCTTTCTCTCTCTGTCCCTCTCTTAAAAAAAAGAGAGAGAGAGAGAGAAAGAAAATCAAATTTTATTTAGTTTTCTGTGTGGCTTTTGTTGCTCCAACCCTTCATAGTGTACGTGGTGCTGGGGTTCAAACCTGCATCCTTGTGCATGCCAGGCAAGTGCCTTAACTGCTGAGCCACTGCTCCAGCCCCTCTCATTAAGTTTTAGACTAACCTCTTTGCTTAGAGGAAATATCCGTGGAATTACTAACATAGGAAAGCATATTTCTGAGTACTCGATGTTGAGAAAGCAAAGGGTCCCCAGCCTTCAGGTAGGGTGAACACCATCCCATGGTCATCTCTCCGTAGAGATCAAATAGAGCATCACCGTAACAAACCAGCAACAAAACACTTATAGGTTTCAATTACCAAATATTTATCTTCCCGAATAAATCTTATGTCTTCTAACCTTACAGAAAATCGATTTGTTAATTCACTTCCATTTCATGCTATAATATCTCCTTTTGTTAATCCTCTTTCCCTGGGTGACTCTTTTCAAATCTTGTCACTAATCCTTGACTGAAGAAGTTCCCTTTTCTGAATTCAAGGTGAATTGTACTTCATAAACAGATATTGGATTGATGTGCCTTTTTCTGCATTCATTCTTTGTTCCATGGGCTCTCTTATTAATTGGATTTTTTTTAAATTTCCTTGTTATCAGCATATTTATTTTAATCCATTCATCTTTCATTAATCACAGCAGTGGGCTATAAAAAGTTAACTAGAAAAGAAATAATAATAAAGGAATGCAAAAGGGAAAAATTTTGAAACATTAACCAGAAAGGGAATGTGAAAATTAACTTTAAAAATGAGATGCTTGATTGGGGACTGGAGCAGGAGCTCAGTGGTTACTGTGCTTCCCTGGCATGCGTGAGGATGCGGGTTCAGACCCCAATACCATGTACACAACAAAGTGTCAGAGCAGTGCAGGCCACGTGAAAAACTAAACAAAATGGATTATCCTTCTCTATCTCACTGTCCCTCTCTCTCTTTAAATAATAATAATAGTGTGATGTACGTAGCACCTTGAGGTCAGGAGCCTGGGTGCACACTGTCCTTACAAACAGAAGAGGGAGTCACCCTGCCAGGGAGTCGGGCTGGAATACCCAGGGGCTGTGACACTGCTGTCCACAGTCCTGCCCCAGAACTGTCCTGTGCACACCTGTGATCCTTCTCCCCAACTTCATTGTTTCAGTTCCATAAAGCACTGATTTTTAAAACTATGGAACCACATCAAAATGTCAAGAGCATGAATTGCACAACTCACTACAAACCAACAGTTTTCCCAATAAGCCAGCCAAGTATCAAAAGGTACACGCCACCCATAAAGACCCAGAAAATCCCACAGCCTGCTAACAAACCCGTTTCTTTTCACAAATAGCAGACAAGAGATCCAGGCCCAGAGGAAGGACTTCAAAGTTTATCTGTACACTTTCCTTCTTACTCCCAATTAATCTAAAATTCGAGTAAACTCATCTCACAAAGGTAATACCTTTTATCTGATTTATGAATTTACGTTTCATATACCAGAGTTTTGACACAAAGTCCTTCTCTGTTGTTCAAAAAAATTATTTCACAGGATCCAGCACATGAAATATCACAGAGCTTGGCATATTTGAATTTGCATATGAATAAGGAGTTTTGTCAAAATGCAGATTTTGCATCAGATCTGGAATGGGGCTGGAGATTCAGCATTTGTAACAAGTTCCTAGGTGAGACTGATCTATGGGTCCATGTACCACAATTTATAGATTCAGGAAACCATAAACATCAAACTGAGAAAAATAAAGGCAGAAAGGCAGGTCAAATTTACCTTGTCATGATTGGCTTTGTCCATCACAAAATGTTTTTTTCCTTTTAAAAGTTCTTCTACTCTGGGGCTGGAGCAGTGGCTTGGCAGTTACACCGCTTGTCCAGCATGTGTGAGTATGCGAGTTCAAACCCTAGAACCATGTTCACAACAATGTCTCAGATCAACGAAAGTCAAGTGAAAAACTAAATAAAAATTGTTTCTCTCTTTCTCTCTTAAAAAAGAAAAAAAAAAAAAGTCCTTCTACTCACTTCCCTCCTCCCTCTCCCCAGGAAACTCCTATTCTTATGTCAATACCCAGGTCAAGAGTCAAAGTCTGCAGCTGGAGTGGTGGCTCAGCAATTGGAGTGCTTGCCTGGCATGCACAAGGACCCAGGTTCAAATCCCAGCACCACATACACAGCTAAGTGTCAGAGAAACAAAAACCAGATGAAAAAAATACATTCCCTCTTTCTCTCTCTCGCCTTAAAAAAAAAAAGAAAAGAAAAAAAGAAAGTCACAGTCTATAAGAAGTCCTCTTATCCCTGTGGTGAGACTTAGGTGTATCTCACTGGTATTTACTCTATGGGTTTTTCCATCTTCCCACTGAGAATGAAATATCACAGAGACTGATGTATTTTAATCTGTATACAAATGACAGGTTTTATTAAAATACAGATTTGGGGCTGTCTCTCCCTCTGGACATTGCCCCCATTCTCCCTTGAATCTCTGTCTAATTCCCTAAATAAACCTTAGTCTATGCCTTTGAAAATACATACATACATACATACAGATTCCTTGGGCTGGAGATTAGGAATTTCTAACAAGTTCCAATGACCACATTGATCCATGGACCACAATTTGAGTTTAAAAACAGTACAAACAGTGGTAAACACTGGAGAGCATGTGGAGACAAAAAGACCACTTTTACAATGGTATTGGGATTGTAAATTAGTGCAGACAGTGTGGAGGTCCCTCAAAAGACTAGACATGGAACCACCGCACACCACTCCTTGGTACTTATCCTAAAACATTAAAGTCAGCAAACTATAGTAATAACTGCATACCCATGTTTATAATGGCATAACTTAAAATAACTATGGAACCATCCTTGGTATCCATCTATGGATGAATGGATAAAGAAAACGTGGTATACATACACAGTGGAGGTATGTTCAGTGAAATAAGCCAGACTCAGAAGGTCGAGGGTCATCTGCTCATATGTGTTAATTAAAGAGGAAAAAGGAAAAGAGAGGTGTGTACACAGGGGTGGGAATCTCAGGGAAATCAAAGGGAGATCAGCAGAACAGAGGAAGGGTATCATGGGGAGGGAGGAGAGAAGGGAAGGGGGAAGCCAAACTCTATTGTCACGCTGTATTCATGTATGAATAAATAACAACAAATTCTACCATTATGTTTAACTCAAATACACTAATAAAAAAATGTGGGGAAAAAGAGAGACTGTGGGTTTCGTCTCCATATCTCCTGTACACAGGACAGTTAGGGAAGAGAGGGAAGGAGAAGGCTGAGGGAACGGAGATTAATTCCTCTGCCTCGGTAGGTTAGAAAAACTACTGAGTGGTACTTCTAACGGTCCCCATCACCACCTTTTAAAAAACTGGTCATTAAAACACAAAGCCCCCTGTTTTGAAGAAGTGAAACTGGTCATGAACCAAGGTTTCAGGCTAAATTCAAAGTTATGTCCCAGCATACACGGCACACTCAAAGGATGAAACCATCTTCAGCATCTCGAAGAGCTCAGAAGTTAAAAACAACAGGTAAGAATACACAACATTCTGGGGAAAAACAAATGAGGTTGTCAATGTGCTTTAATTTATGGCTCTAATACAGCGACTTGCCTCCCTTCACGAAGGACTCGATTATGAAATTACAATACTGCCTCTGTCCTAACCTCTCCTCTAGGACGCTCCCTCGGGCACTAATGACACTAACAATAGGACCCACAGGGGCTGGCTGCGGCCATCTGAGTGCTCACCCTGCCCCATCCAAAATCCCACAGCACCCGGGGAGGAGGCCCTACTATCTTCTCCATTTCACCAAAGAACAGAACATGCTCCGGAAAGCCCCAGGTCCCAGAGCTAGCTCCCAGCAGGGCAGGATTTGAACCCAGGCTGTCTTGACTCTTATGCATGCCTGTTTAACAGATAGGCTACTGAGGTCATTTCAAGGTAGAACGAATGGAAACAGGACCCTAGGGACAAATTCTGAGACCTGGGTCAACAACTCTAGGTAGGAAACGACATTCCCCGGAGTCTGCAAAAAGGGTGCCCCTGACCTCCAAAGAAGTGGAACTCATTCCAGACACAAGCCCAGGCCCGCTGACCTCGGCTGGAGCATGCGTCCACTAACCACCTCATTCACTCATTCGCCCCTTATTTTGCATGGAACACATTTTTCTCCTTTTCTTCCCCACAATACAATTTGTCTCTCTTCTCTCAGTTGGCTTTTTAGTTAAAAACAAGAGAGATGAAGCTTGAAACCTAATTAAGGAAATGGCCCGTGTACAAAGAAAACAGCCAGGGATCATTATTCAAACGGCAGCCTCTCTTTTTATTTTTGAGGGAAGCTAATGATTGCTCTGCAGCCCAGCGGCCTCTATATCATATCAGGTACACATCCCGTTATTAGAGGATAATGCGAGCAATTGGAAAACACAGTGAATAAAAGCCTGCACGGATCCCTGCTCTCGCTCCAATGCTGTTTTGATGATTTAAAATAAAGACAAATATTGTCCTGGGAGATGCAGAACTCTCTGTGGCCAAGCCTATTCATCTTATGTGGGTAAGATTCCCTCCCCAGCAGACCTGGGTCTATGTGATGGGGCCATGGGCAGAAATGAGAAGGCAGAAAGCCCAGGCCTACCTTCCTGTTCATCAGAGTATCTGGGAAGAGAGAAAAGGAAGAAGAGGGAAAGGGAGAAAGCAAGAGAAATCCTCTAGGACAGTTCTGGTTGTTTCTCCCCTGACCTCCTGGATTTCTGAAAGTTGTTGACTTCCATCATTCTGACTGCCAAGTTCAATTCACATCCTCATCCCAATGCCCTAGATACCTTCTCAATGTCTTGTGGCACTGTCACTTCCCAGCCCTTGCACCATGTGAACACTTCAACATGGACAGGGAAGTGCCCCTTCCGAGGGTGAACAAAGGTGGACACAGCCCACAGGACCTCCTCCCCGTGAGCCCCGTCAGCCGCCCCTCTTCTGTCATCATGCCCAACAAAGCCACCTGCTCCAGCCCCACTGAGCTCCTGCACACCCCCACTCCTTATCAAGACCTGGTCACTTCCTGAACTCAGCGAGAGAGATGTCACAGGGTCCACTGCAGCTGGAAAACTCCCTGTACCTCACAGTCCCCATCACCTACCCATGTCCCACAGGTCAGGTCGACCCTCTTCCTTCACAAAGGACCCCAACAACTCCTCCCATCCAGCTCTTGCCACCTGCCAGGGTTTTTTTTTTTTTTTTAATGGTCCCCCTCTGAAATTCACCTCCCATTATGTCTCATTCTCCTTTATCACCTGCACAACACTCAACCAGGCACAAATAGGATTTATTTCCCTTCAAAACATTTGAGTTAGTGGGTAAGAATGATCACAGCAGGGAGGGGGTGGAAGCAAAGCAATGACCTTGTTCTCAGTCAAGGTAGAAGAAATGCCAGAGGCTCACCCACATTTCAAAGCCCTGACTTCTCTCATCACAACAAGAAGGCAGAGCTCGAGCGTTGGTTCAGCGGTAAAGGCACTTGCCTGGCATGCCTGAGGATCAGGGTTCGAACCCCAGCACCACGTACAAGATGAAGATGAAGTGTTCGAACAGTGAAAGCCACACGAACTAAATAAATTTGATTCTCTCTCTCATACACATTGTCCCTCTCTCTCTTAAAACAAACAAAAAACAGACAAGAAGGCAAAGGCCATCATGACTTGGCAAGAACTGACCATCTCCATGATCCTTGGCAGACCTGCCACCTTCCAACTCTGCCCACTGGTTGGGTTTGGGTTTTCCCTAAACTATCATCACTCTGCCCTGGAAATTACCAGGAGCTGATTTGAAGGGAGCAGAAAGCTTTTGAAGGGACCAAAGCCTGGGTCATCCTGTTTGTGACCAGATCCCATGATATGACATAAAGCACAGGCGACAAGTTCACATACTTCCCATCCACCCCACTGTCTTCATGCACAAAGCCAGTTTTCCTCTCCTGGAACATGTTGCTTGCCTTTTTAGTTCTCTCACCTCCTGCAATGGCAGCATCACAGAGAGGAACCAAAGGATGAACAAGGACCTAAAGAAGAGGGACACGCTGGTGGGTCGCTGAGAGCACCGAGTCTCCTTGCTTGTCATGCAGGGCCTCAACAGAATCTGTTCTGATGAACTGTCGTATTATATGGCCACTACTGCACAAGGCTTCTTTGAAAGTATTCTTCTTTGCAAGAATACTTTCATCAGTTCCTGGGTGGGACTAAGTACAAGTCTGCCCCAAAGAGATGGCGTCCAAAATGAAAGCCCAGAGGGCCAGAGGTTATCCATGTGGCTGTTATTTAATTGTTCATCGATGCTGTTTTCCTTTAATTCATCATTTCCCAAAGCACTGGAGACTGGGTAGTTAAAAAACAAACACAAACAACAACAACAAAACTCAATTTCCTTATTCTACCTGTACATGTCCTTTTTTTTTTTTTTTTTTTTTTTTTTTTAAGAGAGACAGGGAGTAAATACCCAGGAGTGGAATGGCTGGATCATATGACAGGTGAAAGCTTAACTCTTAAGAAATTGCCCCGCTTGGGGCTGGAGAGGTGGCTCAGCAATTACCGTGCTGGCCTGGCATGCACAAGTACGCGGGTTCAAACCCAAGCACCACATACACAACAAAGTATTTGAGCAACGAAAGCCACATGAAAAACTAAATAAAATCTATTTTTTAAAAATAGCCCAACTGTTTTTTCAAAGTGGCTGCACCATTTCCCGGTCCCACCAGCAATATCTGATGGTCTTGTTTGCTCTGCCTCCTCACCGACATTGGTCGGTGGTATTTCCAGCCTGGGATTTTACTTGTGGCAGGGAGAAGAGGAAGGTTAGACGTGTTCACAGGTGTGCCGTCAGGACTCAGCGCTGTCTCAGCCTGCATCTCCCTGATGACTGATGGTGCTGAGCAGCTTCGCATTTGCCCATTTGCTGGTATGATGTCTGTTCAAATCCTGCCAACTTCACTGGGTTGCTCATTTTCTTACTCTTGGATTTTGGGAGTTCTTTATACATTGTAGATACACGTCCTCTGCTACATGCTTAGCAATTATTTCCTTCTAGTTTGTGTGACTGGTCTTCATTTTTTTCACTTTTTTAACGAAGTGAAGTTTTACATTTTTCATGAGTTATACATTTAATAGATCATATATATTGGGTGTTAGGTCTAAGACTTTTGTGCCTGATTCACAATCACAAAAATTTCCTATGTTTTCTTCTAGGAGTTTGATAGTCTTACCTTTTTTTAAATTTAGGTGGATGACCCATTTTGATTTGGTTTTTATGTAAGATATGTGAAGATTGAGTTTCCATTGTTTTACATATGAATTTGATTTTTTTCCAACCCCCATTTGATGCAAATTAACGCATTTGGGGATGGGAGGAGCTTTAACGTTTTTTAATGTTAGCATAATAATCTCAGCATGTTGCTGTTATTGTTAGAAAATAAAAATTAAAAAAATTATTTCCAGTAGATTACACATTGAATAAAATGAAAGAAAGTGGATCAAAATTTTATCTTGGGAAACACAAACATCGTCTCATGCTCATCTTAAGAGTTGTTTTTTTTTCCATCATGGTAAAATATGCGTAACATAAAATTCTCTTTTCTGCCACTTCAAGCATAACACTTGGTAGAGGCAAGTACATTCACATTGTTGTGTAACCATCACCTGTTCCCAGGAAATCTCCATCAACTCACGCTGAAACCCCACACCATTCAATAGCATCTCATCTCCCCTCTGCCCAGCACTGATCTGATTAGAAGGGAGATGAGAACTTACTCATTCTAGGTATTTCATATCAGTGAAATACACAGTAAACGCCCTTCTCTATCCAGCTTATTTTGCTTCAACATTCATTCATGTTGTAGCACATATCAAAATGTCAGCCCTTAGGGCTGGAGCGGTGGCTCAGTGGTTTCAGCGTTTGCCTCGCATGCATAGGGACGCAGGTGCGTACCCCAGCACCACGTGCACAGCAAAGTGTTTGGGCAATGAAAGCCAAATGAAAAACTAAGATTGATTCTCTCTTTCTCTCTTCTTCCTTTCACTGTCCTTCTCTTTAAAAAAAAAAAAATCACCCCTTTTCAAGACAGTAATATTCCACTGTGTATATATACACTTTTTGTTTATCTGTCCATTGGTGGACATTTGGGTGGTTCCCAGACTTTTGGCTATTGTGAATATTGCTGCACTGAATGTTCTTGTGACAACACCTGTTTGAGTCCCTTCTTTAAAGACTTTCAAATATATACCTAAGAGGGGAAACTGCTGGGTCCTATCGTAATTCTGTTTAATTTTCTGAGGAACTGCCAAGGTGTTTCCCACAAGCAATGTATGAGGGTTCTGATTCATTCATTTCCTCACCAACACTTACACAGTTTGGTGATAGTTATAGTGTGGGTGAAGTGGCATCTTGTGGTTTTGATTTAGATTTACCTGAAGTCAATGCTTTTAAGCATTTTCTCACATGCTTATTGGCTATTTGCATATTTTCTTTGGGGAAATGATTAGTTAGATCCTTTGTCCATTTTTAATTGTTGTCTTTTTATTATTAAATTGTATCTAGAATACATGAAGAGCCCTTACAAGTACTTTATCATACATAAACTGCAAATATTTCTTCTCATTTTGTGGGTTGCCTTTCACGTTTTTGATAATGGCATGTGAAGCATAAAAGTTTTTAATGTTTGATGAAATTAACATTTAATTTTGAAGAAGACCAATATACCTTTTCTTAAATGTGTTACTCTTGCTTTTGCTATTGTATCTAAGAATCCACTGCAAAATCAAAGATCACTAATATGTACATATGCTTTATTCTAAGAGTCTTATGCTATCAACTCTTACATCTAGGTCTTTGATCTAACATTTAGGTTTTAAAGTTCATTTTTGTGAGTCAACCTCATTTTTCTGCATTTTCTGTAGTACTGTTTGTTGAAAAGTCCAATTGAATGGTCTTGGCACACTTGCTGAAAATCAATTGACCATGTATGTGAGGGTTTATTTGTGCGCTCTTCAACACATTTATACCCTTTTAAATCTTTTTTCCTGGGCCATTCATTACTCTCCTTCACTAGTTATCTACATACTAAATCCTTTCCTGGGTTGGACGTATTGTTCCACAGTTCTTAACACAATGTTCTGTTCATAACAGGAACTCAATAGGTGAATGAATGAAGGCAAGTGCATCTTCCCTAGATATCACTATGAATCCATCCAACATTCTCATTCCCTTTAACCATCCACACAAAACATCTTCTGTTCCAGGGACAGTCCAAAATTTCAATTTTAGGAATGGTCAGAAACCCACTACTACACCATATCAAGTAGACATTTAAAAAGATAACAGACGCAGGTAACTTAGTAACACAAAACATCAATGGCAAAAATGACATGAGAGTCTATCAACTGTGACCTGAACTTTTAGCATGGAAATCAAAGGAGCAGCCAAAAAGATGATTTGTTTCAAGAAAATGGAACCTTGAGGATTATTTTTAAAGGACAACATTCAAAAAAAGTTGAATATGATAATGCCATTTTAACCTGCCTGAGAAAAGGAATATGAATCACTTCCGTAATACATTTTTTAAATTTGTGTAGTAATGGCAGGGACCCTATTTTCTTTTTATTAAGCAAGTTACACATGTTCATGGCAGGTAAAGTAGGAAATGGACATAGCACAACACAAATAAGACTCATTCACAACCCACAGGCCTATTCAATTTGTGTTTCCGATGTTTTCTATCCTCCTGTTTGTGTAGGTACATATTTATGACCAATTTTTCTCCATATCAAGAAGTCCATTAATGTCAAATATATTGGGCACCATCACTGTTATTGATGTACAGCATTCCAGGAGACTGAAAGGCTATTATTTATTTAATGAATCCCTTCTTTAAGAACACCCTCTATTCTTATAAGCAGTGCTTCAAGGAACATCCTCCTCTGATTTTTTTTTTTTTTTTTTTTGAGAGAGAGTCAGAGAGGATCAATTTTTATTTATTTTTATCTGGGTTTCGTTTCTCCAACACCTAGTTGCATCTGTGGTGCTGGGGTTTGAAGCTGGGTCTTCACACATGCCAGTCACGCTCTCTACTGCTGAGCTACTGCTCCAACCCTTCCTCTAATTTTGATATCAGGAAAACTAAGGCAGCAATTGATCTGATAACCATTTCTCTTAAGTGCTGGTCCTGAAGGATTCTTTCAACCAAATCTGTTTTTCACACATTATTCTCACACTGAAGCTGTGCCCCAAGTCAGAGATGTTTACTGCTTTGAGGATATTAAAATGAAATTAAATTAAATCATTTTAATAAAAATTTTCCTTCAGTTTCTTTTTAAATAATTTTAGAGTTACAGAAAAGTTTCAAGGGAATACCTTCCCTACAGCCAACTTTCCCTAAAGTTAACCTCATAAGCTACTATGCACTGAAAAATCAACATGGGTACAAAATTTGAATTGTAGCAACCTAGAAAGAAAAAAAGGAAGAGTTTTCATGTAGCAGACATCTATGCAGATAGCTACTACACAGGAATTTTCAGCAACAAAGTGAAACATCAGCATCCTCTTCTTCTGGGGATGTAGCTACACAGAGAAACCCCTTGGGTGTCGAAGGGTCAAGAACAACGCTCATTGCCAGTTTTTGCAGCGTACAAAGTAACTGTTATTTCCCAGAGACGTGTCCCTGCTAGTGGAATTGCTGGCACATGCTCCACTTTCATCTGATGATACTGATGCCTGTACACAGCACATCACCCCTGGGCAAAAGCACCTACGCAGAGCCACCGCTGAAGCAGCCTCCTCCCTCTGCTGCGGACCCTTCCTGCAGAACTTAATCTGCTCTTACTGTTTGTGGACCTAAAGTCAAAGCACTGACCCATTGGTATGCAGATAAGAGCCCAGAACCCCATCTTTCACCTGATATAGTCTGTGACTAAAAACGCCAACCAGTGTCATAGACAACAGGTGCAGGGAGGACCCTTCATGTCTACCTCTTCCAATGTTGGCAGAGGATTCCGACCCTGGAGAAGGCAAGGATTTTACCCTGGGCAGCCAGCAGCTGGCATCCCTCCCAGGACTGGAACCCAGTCACAGAGCGCCTGCACGGGGCTCTTCTCTAGAACACCACTCCACCTTCCCATTAATTCTCTTTGGATGAAACAGCTTCTCACTCAGATTTTACAATTTGTATCCTATAATTATAATCACATTTCAAAGTCCAGCTGGATCAAAACCTAAATCAATCTCCTTCTTTTAAGGTAAAAATGACTCTAGCATCAGGTAAAGCCCCTTCACCACAAAACTGCTTCACCACAAGGTAAATCTACACTCAGAAATAAAGACATGTTTCTCACATGTATTGCTGCCTTGCTTCCTGCTATCTGTTTGATAATAGGCTTTAATTGACAAGCACGGACAATGCTAACTACCATGATAAGGTCTGCAATCCAAATAATGATGGTATTGATGCAAAAAAAGCCAAAACTGAAGTTTGAGCTCATCTTGACGGAGTAATTTTTAGAGAAAGTGGTACTGTTTTTGTTTTGATACTGAGGATTGAACCCAGGAGCACTCAACCCCTGAACCACATTCCCAGCCATTTTTATTTTTTATTTTGAGACAGGGTCTCACTAAGTTGCTTAGGGCCTTGCTAAGTAGCTGAGGCTGGCTTTGAACTTGCGTTCCTCCTGCCTCAGCTTTCTGAGCCACTGGAATTACAGGTGTGTGCCTGGAAAGGAAGTGGTATCTTTTATTCTCGCACATTGCAACTTAATGGTACTGTCTTTTTTCCATAACAGTACAATTTGGAATACATTTACATGTTGTTTAACATCTTTGATCTCATTATACTGTAAGCTTACAGGGATATAAATGACGGTTGCACACCCAGGACATGGCACATGGACTGGCAACTGGACAATCAGGTGGGCAGTAACATCCCTCAGCACAGGCACTGCTTCTCCTAGATCATGCTGCACGTCTGGAAATGTACATGATGTTGCCAGATGTGAGGGTGCACATCTGTTATTCCAGAGACTCGGGAGGCTACGTCAGGAGGATTGTCATTATGAGGCCAGCCTAAGAAGCTTAGGAAGTCCCTGCCTCAAAATAAAAGGGGTTGGAATGTAGGTCGATGATAGAGCATCCCTGGGCTCAATTCCTAATATGCAAAAAGGAAAAAGAAATAAACATTACATGAACATGAAGATCCCTTGGCTTCCTGGACTCCAGGCTATGTAAGGCCACTTATCGTGAGGGCTTTGGGGCCCCAAAATGATCCACACTGCTCTTGCATTTCTGTGTTGACGCAACCATTCTGCACACTTAATGGTTTATTTAACTCATGGCTACCAGCCAGGGGGGGCTATTAGCATGTCAACTTAGTCTGATTAGGTGGCTTAAAGATCTCATATTTACTCAAATCCAAAGCCTAACTCTTTACACCCATGTTAGTTTATTACAAAAATACCTAATGTTCATTGAAAAAAATTACACATATTCAAAACAGGAAATTCAGGGATAATTCCACCAACTCACCACTCCCAGTAACACCAACAATAAAAACAAACTAAGATTAGGGTATGTAGCCTACATTTTTTTTTCTGTGCATTAAACATATCTTCGAACGAGCTACAATTGTACCGTATATTTTGCCATCTTTTCAAGTACTTTTTACATATTACGTGATGAAAAGCTATGTCAATACACATTTTGCTGTCACCATTGCTTGGATTAGTTTACTTTGATATTCTGAGGCTACTTTGGTAATAAACCCTTTTCTTTTAATATTGCAAAAGTCAAGAGAGCGCGATGACTCATTTACTAAACACATGGAAGGAGGCCTCCCCTCTGTGCTGTTTGCTGAGCAGAATCAACTCACATCAGGACAACATGGTACAAAGGACCTTGTAAAGGGTCACATGAACCCCACTGGGACTGAACACCCAGTCTAACTGCTGGCAGATGCTATTGATTCAGCCTGGGCTCCCCTTTTAACAGGCTACACTAAGAACTCAAGCTCCTCCTCAGCTTTAATTCTACACAACAAAGGGTCATTCATTTATTCATTTATTCCTACCAAGAATCTGCACAGGAGGCAGCCATCAATAAAACCGAAAAGCTTCGACCGGACTTTCCACATGTCCTCAGAGGTCCAAGCAGCTCCCACGAGACCATGTGTGACCATGGGCACACATCTGTGTGTGCTGTTCTTGCTCAGCAGTTTGAGGAATGAAGAATCACCTCATTACAGAGCTGCCACGTTTGAGTGCGCTCCAGGGTCTGCCTTCCCTCGGTGGCTGGTCTCTCCTCCCCTGGTGGCCCACTGTGACCCTGGGAGGTGGAGGGGTAAGAGTCCTGACAGGCCTCCCACTCCCAGCATCCACCATCTCCAACACAGGGAGGGAGCCCTGCAGATTCTAGCTACCCAGAAGCACAATAGGAAAGACCATGAGTTGCAAGGTGGGTGTCAGTCTACATTGGGACACAGGGATGCCCTCCTGACTCATCTATCATGGCTTAAAACCATGCCGGGGGTGGGGGGAGCCAGGCTTTTTGGTGCAGTTTTCCATCATGGTGCTTCATACCTCCGTGAGGCTAGTGGATTATCTGCACACACAGTCAGACTTCCGGTAGTCTCCAAAGTGCCCCTTTCTGCCTCTCCACCCCCTAGCTATCCAGGAGCCAGTCTCAGCCAGCGCTCATTTGCATTTAATAAACACCGTGTGAGTGAGACAACCTCCAGGGAAGACTGCCTGAGAAAGAGGAAAGAGCTCCCTGATCTCCAGGAGTTCACATTCTCCTAAAGGAAGAAAGCAGTGAGCTCAAACACATGTTCCGGGAAGCAAGGGATGTGCTGGCAATTTCTGGGAGTGGCACCCACCCTGGATCTGAGGCTCCCAGGGTGCTTCCTGGAGAAACAGATGCCTGAGCTGAGTCCATAGGGCTGCACACAGAGCGGGTGGAAGGGAATGAGGGACTGCAGCTCAGGAGGCAGAGTGCAAAGGCTAAAAGGCAAGACATGGAAAAGCTCAAGACAGAAGGGAGTCTGGGGTCTGCAGTGACTGAGCTCCCGGGGAAGCTGGCTCTGTGCGACTGTGAGGCAGGCTTGGCTTGGACTGTGGCGGGAACCCAGCCTAGCTTCCAAGTCACCTCCTGGCTGAGGCCTCCCTTGATTGCCTCCCCCAACTCTCTCTCAGCGCGATGTCCATTAGCGTTTTGCCCTTGTAACTAACCATTTCCTCCTGACCCCCTTCCACCAGTATGGAACTTTCATGGAACACAAGGATTTTTTTTTTTTTTGCATGTTTTTTTTTCTCCACTGAACATCAGCAGTGAGCCTGGATGCTCAATAAACACATCACCCTTATTGGTCTCACTTGGACCTAGTTGCTATTCTAAAGACACCACTCTTGAGATTCTCTGCAGGCACCGCTAGATTTGGTTGACCTCTGTAACTCAACATCCAGGATATAAAGCGTCATCTGGAGAATGGATGCATTATAGTGCAGCCTGGAACAAATCAGCCACCAACAGCCCCTCAGCTGCACCCCAGCAGACCCTACTGGCCAGGCCAGGAAGAGGTGGCTACTCAAAGTGTGAGCCTCCACACCAGGATCCTAGGGCCTCATTCTGAGGACAGAGACAACTCTGTGCGCAAGGTGCTACAACCACAGAGTCCCCAGATTCTGCTCAGATGCTCAGGCCTGCAGGGATAGAGTCACGGATACTACCCAGTGCTCTCCTGTGGCGGTCAGGGGGACAGAGAGGGAAAGTTCTTGAAAATCCAGGCTCCTTCATGCTAAATGAAGAAAAGGTCTCTGTGTGAAAGTCTAACTTTCAAAGTACAAGCTAAGCTCAGTCTCAGCATAGCCACAATCATCTCTGGACAGGGCATCACACCGGAGGGAGAGAGCTTGTCAGAATTACAATATGCACCGAACCCTCCATCCCTGGGGAAATTACTCAGCCACATATGGGTATGCATGACAGTCAGGCCATCCCATTTGGTCCACACTCATGCACATTCAGTGAAGGTCACGACCACCCACCTGCCTGTGGCCGTGGGTGGCAGATAGGTGTCCCTGAAACAGCTCTGAGTGTTTCAACACATTAGAACCCACACCTGTCCTCGCTTGGGCTTGTGCATTCCACTCGTGTAACTGGGAATTAAATGAGTCATCAAAGTGACACAGCCAATCTCTTCATTGCTAGAGCCTGGGAAAGGAGGGGTAGGCCTTTGGGGAATGAGGAAATAAGTCCTTTCATAGCAGTGAATTGGGTATCTTTGCAGGATCCGTGTACATTAAAGAATGCTAATTTGAGTCTCCTCAGCTTGGCAGCTGAGTTGTTGAAGCCAGTGGGTTTTAAAAAGTTAAGAAAAAGGCAGAAATTTTTTAAAATGGCAGGGGCACAGTCTTGTGTTGTGTGGATGCCTCCTCTGGACCAGGGCTTTCGGGGCATGGTGTGAGGACAGGACGGCGCACTGCGTCTTTATCTTTATATGCCATCTCCATGCCATGGATTAGAGCCCAGGTAACACTGTGTCCACAGAAGAAACAGAACCCAAACGTGAAAAGAGGCTGTACAGCACGAGGGAAAGGCCGGATCGGGCCTCGGTCCACATAAATAATCACAGTACAGGGTTGTCAATGAGCAAGTCCCTCTAGAAAAGCCACTTCATGGTCTGGTTCTGACTTAGAACCACGTGTAAACTCACAATAGTTGGGTAGCCAGAAAATAAGCAAATCTTTATTTTTGGTCTCTATCTCCCAGGAAAATACAGAGGAAAAACTTCTTTAATAGCCTCTTTCCCCATCTCTCTCACACAAAAGCCCTGTGGTTTTGCTTTGACCACCCAATCTCTCTTTTCCCTGCCTCAGTACAGCACAAGCCCACTACACAATCAACACAGTCTCTGTGGTTTGTTCTTTCTTCATTCTCTTATCCAACTGCCCTTCCCTTCCTCTCAGGTCACCCTCACCCGTCCAGTGTGAGCTGTGCTGGCCATTCCAATGCCGCAAGAGGTCAGACAAGGACTCCTTCACCTGGGAGTGGAGGAGACGACCTGGGGAAGAACAGGGAGCTGATGGGCACGCAGGGAAGCTGGCCTGACCCTGTGAACATGGGTTCTTTTTGTATTTCCCACATTTTTTTATTGGTGCACTATAATCGTACATATCGATGGGATTTGTTGTTATATATTTGTAATGCATACAATATAACAATATGATTTGGCCAATTGTCCCTCCCAGCACTTACCTGCTGCTCCCTGCCTTCCACCCCTTGGTCCCTTTCCTATATTGATCTCCCTTTGATTGATAAGAGTTCATCCCCAACCTTTGTTTCCATTTTTCCTCTCTAGCTCCCACATATGAAAACAAACCAGGATCCTTAAACTTCTGAATTTGACTTTTTATTTAGCATGATGGTCTCTAGTTCCCTACATTTTCTTGCAAATGCCATAATTTCATTTTTCTTTAAGGTTGAATAAAATCCCATTGGGTATTTATACCACTCTTTCTTCATCCATTCATTCATTGATGAACACCTAGGCTGGTTCCATAGTTTGGCTATTGTGAATTATTATGGGAATGCATTATCTCTGTATAAGATGACTTTAATCCTTTAGGATGAATACCAAGCAGCGGTATAACTGGATCATATGGTGGTTCCACACCTCATCTTTTGAGGAATCTCCATAATGATCTCCATAGTGATTGTACTAATTTACAGTCCCACTATCAGTATAGAAGTTAAACAGGGGTTCTTAAGGATCCAATCTTCATTTTCCCTACCTCTCACTGAACTTTAGTACTCCCTTGAATTTTAAAAGTAAACAAATACAAGTCGTATTAGAAGAACTCACAAGTTTATTGCTAACAGAAATCAGATATTTTCCTACCACATGGAGTTCTGCTAACATCTCAAAATAGCAGTTATTTTCAAGGCTATTTTGTAAGAAAAAGCCTTCTACTAATCTAGCTATTTAAGGTGTTAGTGAAGAAGCTTATGAATATTGCTAGATCATAAATTTGAGGGTTTTAAAAATATATTGACAAGTGTGTTTAATTATAATTGTGTTTACTTAGTATTTGATGCATTTTCCTGTACGTAAATATATATGTGTTTGTGTGTGTGTGTATATGTGTGTGTGTGTGTGTGTGTGTGTGTGTGTGTGT